>WAAF01019218.1:283680-358931 GCA_013400475.1 Tricholaema leucomelas
CCTCTTTCACTCGCTGGTGCATCCATTCACTTAAGCCTGTCATTACAGGGCTCAGACTCCCCGTGCAGCCGTGCATCCCACTGCACGCCTACTGCCTTATTGCCTGGTGTGTGCCATTGCCACGAGATACCAGGAGCAGACCTATTTGTCTGCACAGGATCGTATTTCTCTGCACCTGCAAATCCTGCCTACGAGTTCCCTGGAGACAGCAGCCAGAAGGAGCTAGCAGCTACAGTCAGAGACTATTGCCCCTGAAGCCGGGAGTATTCCAGCCTCTGAGTCCACGGGCGGAGACCCTAAGGAGTTGGACACTTTACAGAGGCTGTGGCGTAGCCTGGAGGGTAATTTATAATTAATCAAAATAGTGAGTAAATACCTCTGTAATTTCTATTGTGCCTGCCACAGAGCAGAAAGCTTGCAGCCCACCCTGCTGGGCAAATAGTATATAGACCCCAAGCAGCAGTAGCCGCGGGGAAAACTCTCTCTGTGTTTAATATTTTGAATGTATGCTGGTTGTTATAATAGTTAGAGTTTGATACATATGCCCTTAATGTCTTCATAACCATGTAAGAATAAATATTACTATTATAAGTTCAGTGGTTGGGGGTGGCGAGAGTTCAAAATATTGAAGTTAATAAATATATATATTTTTATAAATATCCTCTTGCATTAATTAATTTCTCCCCTCCACGACACTTAGTCCACTGAAACAGAGGTACTACTGAGATGCTGAAAGTCTTTTTCTGTTTCAACAATGACAAAATAGATCCCTCAGATGGATCATTTGTTTAATCACTGCATGAGAAGTTTCTCTAGTATAGTGTAAGCAAGGATTGGGAGAGTGAAACGGAGTTATCTGTTAGGCCTATCCTAGTTACAGAGTTCTGGGAGAAGAGAATACTCTCTCAGTGGTGAGACCTTGTTAATTTACAGGAGAGCTCAGCGAGCAGGAGACTGAGAATGAATAGCCACACAGCCAGGTTTCTGCAGGAACAGAAAGAATGATTTCCAGGATGGATTTTGTAGGTTTTGAATCCAGGGACAAATTGCTGGACCAAGAGTGAGCCTAAAGGAGAGATAGTGCCATGAAATGACACATGCACCTATTCTTTCCTATCTAACATTTCTATCATTTCATTCAGAATATTGTCTTGGGAAGTTCATTGTTCTGGTTTATGATCTAATAGAACATAGAGAGTATACAAATCTTTGTGTTAGTGTTGTTAGTGGGACTGCTTTAAGAAACATGTTGGGCAAAGCTCTTCCCCTTCCTTCCAACCCTTGCAAGGCTTCACTCAGAGGCCTGTCACAACTGAAACCAGCACCAGGTTCAGGACTGTAGTCACTGGTGGGCAGAGGACACTGCCTCAGGAACAGCTCTGTTCCCATCACCTTTATTTGGGCTTGATACCAAGTTAAAACTCTGTTTGAAGAAACACTGTCACCAGTGTTTCTTTATGCAGATCCCCATATAAACACTGGAGCTACTTGAATGTTGCACTCTAGCTGCTAAAGAATGAGTTTTCCTCTCTTTTACATGGAAGCTCCAGAAGACAAGGTCAAATATCTTAGAACTCTCCCAGGGGAATACCATGTTTCTTTGTAAAAAGATTTTAACCCAGTGTATAGGACAATCTGCAGATATCAGTGGCAGAAGGTGACTGTGATAAGTGCGTTATTTACCCAGCACTTGACACTTTTTTGCTTTACTCTGAAACCACAGATGCAATGTCCTTGCTGAGTCCTTGGGCCATTGGAGAAGCCAAGCTGCAAGCCTAGCCAAGCCAAGCCTACCTCAGCTTAGTTGCTACTCCAAAGTACATCACACAATTCTAGCAGTTACCTAAGTTTTAATGCGAGCAGCCCATGGGCAAATGAAAGATTAGATATTTTTACTGCCTTTATTATGACATTTATTCAAGAAAAGGAGCAGATGTTTGCATGTTCACCTGTGTTCCTAGCCAGGCAGACACAGGAAAGTGTCAACATAGAAGCAGGGTAACTTCCATTAATGGGATGTTCAGCCCACTGCTACGTCCTGCGTCTCCCATAACGACTCGGGCCTAAAAGCACAACCTGCCTTTGGAGGCCACTTACACAGCTGTGCTAAAGCATCTGCAATGCTACAAGTGGAAAGGTCTGGGAGCTGTTTAAACCATGTGCTCTTTGCACCCTTGTCTGCAATGACAAATTCCAAAAGGTACAAGTGTTTAACCTACTTGCTTTGCTCTTGTGCAGTGCAACTCACATCTACAGGCTTGACTGCTGGTGCATGGAGCACAGACAATGCCTAGAGAGTAAAGTCAATAAAAACTATTAATTAGAACAGGAAGATATCAAACTGGAACTGAAACTGGCAGGTAGTGACACACCATATTAATTCTGTGTGGAGGACTGATGTTACTGGGTCTCAGCAGTCTATGGAGTTTACAGGTTTCCTGTCACAACTGCACTTGTCTGATTTATATAGATACTGCATTGGAGGTTTGTGGTGCTTATATATTTTATATGACAAGACCCTACATAAATATTTTGCAATGTATGTTTCAGTCCCATAGGCAGTTTTCAAAATCAGATTTAATAGATCCTGGATTGAAGGAGTCAGGGAAGGATTTAGGCACCAGAAGAAAGATTTGGATAGAATTTTGTGTCAAAATCTGTGACTTTTACTTACCCTGTCACTGGGATATTTACAAAGCATAAATGCATTAATTTTCAACATTAAAGCTTAGCCTCTCTGTAGAGCTAGTCAGGCATATAAAACGTAGGTTTTCTGAAATCACACAAGTGATTCATAGTGTGTAAGCAAAAGCAGCTGAGTCCAACAGATCATTCATTATTTTGTCATTGTTGTCCTTGCTCCTTGCTGTAGTATCTGAGCCCTTCACAACTATTTCAGCTACTTACTTGTACTCCACCTCTCGCAAATAGCAGTGTAACTATCCTTAGCAGTTTTAAGCATTAAGAGAAATGTAATACATTAAAATATAAGAGATCTACAACATCAAAGAAGATAGGGAAGAGTTTCAAAATATCCTGATAACTTTTCAGTCATAAGCAGCTTCCCTAATACCATGTTTTTCCTTTTAAAAATGTCTCATTGTAGATTTACCCAAGATCAGAGAGGTGCCTTGGAGAAGGGCAGGAACTCTACCACTGTTTCACATCAATCTTGAAAATGTTCCAACCAGAAAACCCCTCAAAGCAAACTGGAGAGTAAGCACAATTATGTCTAAAGCAACTGAATTTATTTCTACAACAGGAATTTGTTCTGGCTTTTGTAAAAATTCCATACGTATTGCTGGAAATTTTTGCCTTGCTAGTCATAAGTCCAATTCAGAAACAACAATAAAAATCAATGTTCTCAGCAAATACATGTTTAAATTTTTGCAAGTATCTGAAATAATACTTCAGTCATTTAATACTTTAACACTTTATGGACTAATTCTGATTCCCACATTCATTTTACAGTATTGTGATTAACTTCATTACAGTTAAGTTAGCTTGCATAACCTAAAATAATTCTGATTAAACAAACCCAGTATCTACTTCCTCTTTATAGCAATAGACCTATCTTTTAATCCATGATTGAAACAATCACACTTGACAAGTGATTACTCTTTGACAAGCATTATGCTTTCTTTAGTGCAAAAACAGAGTTTAAAAAAGAATAATTGCATAATAAAGTAAACTTGAATCTTGTCTTCTTTTTAGTCATTATGAGCTATACACCCACACAGTCTGTTCTGTCCTGTTTCAGCTCTGGCAATTACATGCAATCAAACTACAATTTAAGAGCCTGTATCAAAGTAAAAGGTAGTGTTTATTAACACAAATAAGGAATACATAATAAAAATATAAGCAGTTTAATAACGTGTAATCAAAATAATCAGTACAGTAAATACATTTAAGTAGTGTACACTAAAGACTGTCATTCAGTGGTGAGCACTTGTTTACTTCACATTTCCATAAAATCAAAGTTGTGTTCTTCCAGGGCTGATCTCCCCATCCCAATATTTTACTGACTCTTTCTTTCTTTTCTTCTTGATTTTTATTAATCTTCTTTCACCTTTTTTCTTGTTGAATCCTGCAGGTGAAATGAAAAAAACAGGGTTGGATGCTGTCTGACTAATACATTTGAGATTATCAGAAAGAAGACGTGAGCCTTGTTTTCAAGAAATATTCTTTTAAAAAGAACGTTGTCTTACCTAAAAGTTGTCATATACCTGACCAGTGCCAAGTTGTCTCATTTCTGTTCTTGTACACTGTATTTTACTTTCCTACTTTCTCACTCTAGCTCCGTGTCTCTTCTGATTTCCATTTTCACTCTTCTATGACTTTCAACTACTATCAAGCAATACTTACTACTGAAAGTTGCAAGAGTGTTTCAGCCTTCGTAATATTTACCTCATTGTCTGTGGCAATATCACTTCCCATACCTTTCTTGCAGATCCTCAAACATGACTTTCTGGAGGTGAAATTATTTTCATTCCCACCACAACCACTGTAGCTAAATGGACGACATCTTCCAGTTGTGTAGTTGTAGAAAAATCTTAATTCTTTGGCTCTACAAAGTCCTCTGTCCATACCGGTCATGCACAAAGATGGGATAGAGGGTGGTTCTAGAAACAGCAAGAAAACCAAGGTTAGAGATAGCACTGCAGTTCACCACTTTTCTGTTTTCTTGATGTTTAATTACATTGATATTTATAGAAAATTTACTTGCAAATATAACTTTGCCCTCCTGAAAATACAAGCTACTTTGCAGAAGCATCTGTCTTTTTATGACTACAAAAAGTACCACAGCAAATGTTATTATCGTTGAATTCCAAAAGCCAGCAAAAGCTTTCCTTAAAGAAAGATTTCCTACATATTTAGTGATAAATATGTAGGAATTTCTGTGACAAATATGTAGTTATTTCTGTGACAGGAGATAGTATTCAAATTTGATTAGAGAAGTTTAAGTGAAGTACTTGTAGAAAGTGAAATAGTTTAAATTGGTCATCTTTCAAAAGATGGTAAATATTAATGCTCATTAATGAAGTGAATTTTCCTAATTCCTGCTAGACATTGTGAAATCAAGCAGAAGGTAGCCCAGCATTTCCAATGTAAGACTCAATACCTTACTGCTGAGTTTGTTGTATGCATACAGAAAGCTTGACTAAAGAGATAGAAGTCAGTCTGTTAGAAAACACTGAGCAGTTTTCAAACAATAGCTTGTAACTCCCAGAATAACAGAGGATTGCACGTGAAGAGTAAGTGCACAAAGTTACTGAGATGCTGGTGCGTCAGTGCTGCTGGGAGGTTTTTACCATTCCAAGGAGTAGGCTGATGGTTTGTTTCTTCAGTGTCGCTGCAAGTGACAGTATGAGAACTGAAACACTGGAAGATGAACCTGTAGGTATCCAAAGTGCCTGGGCACTGGAACAAGTTCAAGAAGTAAATCCATGCCAGAATTCCCAAGCTTGGAGAAACTTTCTTATCTATCAGTCTGGAGTGACTCATATACAAAATTAGAACTGATACAATTGCTGCACAGGATGCAAGAAACTGAAAGAGAGCCATTATATCATCAGTTATGAGAGACCCAAAGGAGTGCCATTTTGCTTCAAAGAAGATAGGGAAGAGTTTCAAAATATCCTGCTAACTTTTCAGTCATAAGTGGCAGGTGCTTCTAATACGAAACCAAATACCTTGTTTTATATTTTTCCTTTTAAAAGAAAGGATTGAGACAGTTGAGGTCTGAATACACAAATGGAAATGTAAGGCTGTTCAGATGGCCTTCTTTACAAAGTCAGGTATAAGTGGTTCAGAGAAAAAAACCAAGTAAACATTTTAGGAAAAATGTGGGTTGCAATAGAGCTGAAGGCGTCCTTCTGTCACAAAAGCAGGAACAGATGAGTTGCTGAAAGCAAGAAATTATAAACTAACTTGGGCATTTCAAAAGGATGACAAGGAAATACCCCAGAAGAATGTGCTGCATCTTGTGTGTCTTACACATTGCACCTGCCAAAAGAGGTTCATATGCCAAATATAACAGCTGAACTGGCATGGTGAGAAAGCATGAAAAATTGTCATGAAAGAAACAAAAAGTGATCTGATCTATGGAAAGCTAAGACAGTAAAATGAAAATAATACATTTGAAGCTGCATTAGCAACATTATACAAAAAAAAGAATCCAGAAGTGCATGAGTTGGTGGGTTTTGGCCTTTTTGTTTGTTTGTTTTTAAAGATGGAGTAAATTACTTGCAGGTTATAAAATAAGCACTACTGTGGCACAATTGTAAGAGCAAAACTCACTCTGGATCCAGAGGAAGACTTCTCAATTCCTATTAAATCCACTGTTTTATTTATAATGAAGGTGGTTGTCAAATGAACTAATGCAATGCTTTTGATATCACAAAGTGAGGACTCCTGTGCTTGGAATTTTATCTCTCTGTAGAGAATGCTAGCTTTCAAAGCATATGTTCAGCAACATTAAACCAAAATGTTTACCTTTGCTAACCTGACAATTTCTGAACCTAAAAAGAATAAAGCAGAAAGGCTTACCAGAGATAAAAGGGCCAAAGAGCAGAAGCTAATTACATAACAGAATTTAAATATAGGCTTTGTAAGGTAAATTACTTATCTGGTGTGTAGAACTTTCCAGAGAGGCTCCACAGTCACCTCAGGAAGGAGTTTTCACAACTGCAAGCTTTAGGGTAGCCATGAAGCCAGGGATGTGGCTACTGCTGAATAAGAACTACCTATGCATGTATGATCCAACTGACAGGGCATCATCCAAATGCTATTCAGAATCAGTCTTGTGCTCTTTCTAAAAATGTTGTTGTTCTTTTTCAAAGTCATTGCTAGATAAATGTTCCAGATACCAAACACTATTTTTGTTTCTCCCCAAAATATCTGTATATTCTTTACACTCAAAAAAACAATCAGCCAATGAAGATAATCTCTGAAATTCATAACCACTTAGCAGCTTTTAGTATTTTTCTTCAACAGAACAGTAAGTGGAAATAAACACCAAAGAATTTATCGTAATTTCCTGTCTGCTGAGAAACATAAAAAATATTAACGTGTTTTAACATATTCAAAGATCTGTTAAGTGAATGCAAACATAATATGTACTGTGTCATGCCCAGCCCAACATCTCTCTTGGCAGGACAATCTAGAAGCTTGTGAGCCAGTATGTTAACATAGTCCTCAGGAGCAGTAGATCCGGGTAAGTTTTTCTCTCTTCAGCCCAGCTTCAAATGTTGTACTTAAATATATGACTACTCATGTAAGTCCAAATATTATGCTTATTCTTTTGTTTCTGACAACTGTTGAAATGTTTTGGCTCCTGCTATTTCTATGAAGAAAAAACAAAAAAGAAGAAGCTAATCCCATGACCCACTAAAAACTACACAGAAAGTAAGGACTACATGCTGAAAATGATACAAAAAATAGAAATAGGTGGCCCACTATCAGAATTACTTTCCCCTAACCTGGGCATTATAAACCTATGAATTACAGATATCAACTTTACTGAGAGACTAGTTGAGATAGAAATTCTGGTTTTAACTCTGCTTCCTCTTCCTAAATTTATCTGGCATTGAGCTTGTGAGTTTTTTTCCCACAGTGTAAGTAGAATTTTCATTATATTCACATAAGTCATTACCTGTTAAGACCAAGTAGGTCATATGAACCTAAAAATTAATAAATGTAATTAAATGCTTTTTATTTTAGAGATGTCACTACCTGGTCTCATTCTATGGCCTTTGATACAGAAATCAACTGTTATTTACATGAACAGCAACAAGCCTTAAGACTGGCTTTACCAGAGCCTGGCTTCACCAGAGCAAGGGTGGGAGGGAAACAAAGGCTTGGGCCATTATGTCCCCTCCCAAAGTGATTAACAGGTACCTACAGGTGTTTAGGTACTTGTTGGTCTCTTGCCCAAATAAGGGTGATCAAGCCCTGGTTTCACCTAATATGGTCAGTTTTGCACATACCATTTTGATTGGTGAATCTCTGTGGCCAAAGGAGCCATTGCACTCAATCAAATAACATAAATTAAGTTGCAAGCAGTCGAGCTGCTTCTGCTTTGCTGTTCTTGGATGTGCTTTGCTCTGCCTCATGTTTCAGACAAGCTTAGCCCTGATATTTTGGGCTTCAGCTACCTGAAAACTTATATGCCTCAAGTTTCCCAGAAGGCATTTAAGGGCCTCACAATGTGGCAAGAAGTGCCACCAACATCATGCTCTTTGCACATCTGCAAGAGATCCTGCCAGCACTTCTGCAAGCCTCCATGCCAAGAGGAACCACGATCAAGTCAGAGATTGTCTGCCTCTTTCCCAGCACTCAGGGAAGATCTAGAAGCCTCTCAACAGCCAAGCAGTTCCAACACTGCCACAAAGGAACCAGGGGCTATCTTGAAATTTCTACTCCACTACAGTGAGTAGAACAGACTTTCCCTAGGGCTCCAGGCTACCTCTTTATAAGTGGGGCAAAGCCATTTTGTGGCTAAACTTTTCCAAATTTTCCGATTCTCCTAAATGAATGAATTGCCCATAAACATCCTTGTAAAGATTCTTCCAACTGAATTGGAACCCAAATTTAAGTAACTTGTTATATAGTTGTGGGTGGGACTTTCCATCATAAATAAAATTAACTACATTTTATAATTCCTGCCTCATTAATTGCCCCAACTAAATCAGTTTGTAACCAGTTTCAAGTGGAGCTTGGGAACTGGAGCTACCCCACCACTAGATCTGCCAGAGCTTCTCAAATGGGCTTTAGGCTTTACAGTGACCAAAATACAGGATAGCATTCTGTTACATTTCTCTTCTTTTTCTTCATGATGCAGATGTTTGGACTCCTTTTGGTGAGAGAATAAAACCCAAAACTTTGATATTTTGTTTCTAGGAAAAATATAGGTAAACTAATGATATGAAGTGAGTAGTAGATAAAAAAGCTATTGTTCTAACCTATGCAAAGTTTCTATACTTATAAGTATTGTATCTTAGCCTTCACTACTACCCAAACAAACATTGAATGTGCATGGTTTAAGATTTAATCCTTCTCATAGAGCCTTTCTTGAATCCCAGACAGCATGCTCTGTATTGTAAACAGATGTCATGATCATACTTCAGAAATCTCTCAAACAAACATACTCAGATATAGACTCATATTTATCAAAAATCGTCCCAGCTTTGCATTGCAACAATACTCATTATTGCTCAGGCTCAGCTGGGATTGTGTGACAATGAATTGCTACTTGGTCACAAATATCTGAAATGGTCTTGGTGAGCTGGATAAGGAACGACGCTTGCTGCATTCTCTTTTGCTAGACATGGGTGTGTAACATTCTCAAAAATTTGGGGTTTTGATACACACAGACCTCAATATCTCATTTCTGGTTGAAGCAAAGAGAAAAAGAATCTTCAAGTAGGCAAGCTATTAGAAAAATGAGTCATCTGCTGTTGACAGTACTCTATAGGTATAAATTGATGTGGCTCCATTATAGCAAATAGGATTGTGTCAGTTTATATCAGCAAAAGATACGGCCCTGACTTTGAGCAGTTAGAACTCCTCTCTGTGCCATCCTATATGTGCCAAGTTGAAAATGGACTTTTGATCCTGCATCCCACTTAGATCTCACAAATGGAACGTAGAGTGTGGCACTCTAAATTTCCTGACATAAATTCTTATATATAATCTAAAAAATGAAAGGTTTTATTTACCTTACCCATAGTTATTTTAGATCTTGCAGCAGAATAAGACCAGAACAATCTTCAGTCTCTAAAGAAAGCTCATTGTTGAGAGACAGTGCTAGAAGTTTCATGTTTACATACAGGGGGAGGAAAAAAAACAACTTTGCTTTGTTCAGCCACAGAAGTTTTATTTTCCAAAGGTCAAGAATTTTGTTGGAAATGTATTCATTCAGTATCATTACAGAGTTATGTATAGCACCAGTAATATTTATTTTTTCTTGAAATCAAGACTAAATAGCATTTCAGGTGCAAGGTAAAGTGTTCTATAAGAAATATCTCCTTGCAAATTTTATTTTTACTGGTGGCCAAGTGTCTAAACCAGAGAAGAGCTAGGCCAATATACACAAAAACTAGATATTACAGTGGCAGATCAGCTACTTGGCCTGAATTTGAGAAGATGGACATCAACCTCTTTGTCCCAAACAGCCCATCCTGGAATAGCAGGACAGAGGCTATGTTCCCCACATCTCTGGAGAAATCTGCTGTCACTTTTTGTCCTACCCTCTCCTCCCCTGTAGTGTGATTGCACAGAAACACAGGATTTTAGTTCATCCCTAAAAAGGCATGAGCTGATAAACAGAATGACAGCAAGCGGATGCATGGGTCAGGCTAGGGCAAGACAGACAAAGGTTATTTAGTAAGGAAGAATTTATGAAGTCTTCAGGCTTTCCACTGAAACACTGGCCCTTCCAACATCACATTTCTTGCCTGACTGATCCAGCTACACTGACTCCACTCACCCTTGTTCCCTGACCCTTTCTTCTACCAACCTTCAAGTCTTCTCTTTCTCTTATGTTCACCTCTCCATCCCCAAATCTGCTCTACTGGAAAATTTACCAGTGCTGACACATCCAAGAACCCTTCAATTTCCTCTGAGAAAGCATAGTGAATCATGCCCTTTTGCTTGTAGAGATTAGTTGTTTTGGGGATTAATGTGATGTGAGAAAGCCTTCAGGGAATGTGTAGGTTCTTCTGAACCTAGCCTTATTACCAGGCTTTAAAGCATTTGAATATTTTTCAATAAAAGAAGTTGGCAAAAGCTTTATGGTTTTATATTCACAGTCATTTTAATAACAGAGTGTATTGATGCTTTGTATGTGGTGAATGAACAATCCGACTATCACAGAAAGTTACCTCAACCCAACAGGACGTGTGGATCACAGCAGAGAAGAACAGAATACAACACATGTTTGAGCATTATTAGTCATACCATAACACAGGAATGCCATCCTACATGCCCATTATGTTACAGATCATATAAAACAAAAGCCTTAATGAATCTGTAAGCCATCACTCAATCCCCAAAAGTACCAGTAAGTGTAAATGCAAAAAACCAACAGAAATACTTGGTGAGAATGCTCAGGCTTTCCCCAACTGTTCCTTGTTTCCTCTTGCATAACTGTGGATCATAAAAATGACATGGCCTCAAATTCAGTCACCCTCTGCATTGTGAGCAAGTACCAGCAATCTATAGTGGGCACTGTTAAAACTAGCCCTCTACAGTACAGATCCAGTACATAGTGCAAAAATCCATTAAGACAGACATAAAATTAATCTGCAATCATTTTGACTATGCTCAAACCAAGATCTGAGTTTAATGTCACCCCAGTGAAAAGAAAAATTAATTATTATAAATATATTGTGCTATATTCCAAAACCCAAAGATGGTCCTTTTTAAGTGGGTAAAAGGAGTTTTAAATCAGTTGCCAATTTTAAATGGATGACAATATTAACTTTGATCCGAAGAACTCTGAATCTTTGTCCTTAAATTTTTGTATTTATCAGACCTTCAGAAAGTGCACACATTCAGAAGGGAACAGGATATGATCAGTTTTCCACTTTCTGATGTTTATGGGAGATCTGTAGGTAGCATATATTTCTTTACTTTGATTTTCTTGATCAGCTGATATAGAGGGAAGCCCATTCTTTGGTGTCAGGTGTGTTGGAAAATGGGTGAAAATAGCAAAGCAATTCACAGCACATTTAGGAGTCCGAGACCTAAGAATTGCCAAAGTGAATTCTTACCCAAAAAAAAGGGAAACTGGTTATGCTCTGCCTTTGGGAAACTACCATTTGGAGTGTTAGACTTCTCATTTGGAGCAGTTGGCAACAAATTTACTGAAAGACAGAAAAAAAAGAGTGGAGCAGGAAGTGTTTGGTTATCTAGACACAATAATGTATGAATGATACCCATTTGCCTTGCTTCATGTGATGGTTTGGGTGTTACCTGCCCCCCCTCACACTTTGGAAATCACCTAGACTAGACTCAGTTGGCTCTGGAAATTGAATGAAGCTTATATTTACAGCTAGCACAATATACAAGCAGATATTTGCAGTATATACAGCTCAGATATTTACAGTATATACAGAAATATACAATGTAAAAGGTAATACAGAAACACAACTCCCCTCCCAGAAACCTGAGTCCCCAGGAGGTGCTCCCAACCACCCTTCCACCTTCCCCCCCCCCACCTTACCCCAGACATTGCCTTGTACCCAAGGAAGAATGGAGGGTTGACTAGGGGGGGTTAGGAAGCAGGTGGATTAATCAGGTCAGGTTAGAGAGAGAGAAATGCATCTCAAAGCCTGGACAGAGAGCAACTCCCTTATCTATGTTTGGATTCTTGCTCTTATACCTCTCAGTAAGCCTATGAGTGAAGAAGACATCATCACTGTTTCCCTTTCACAGCCTGTAATTTAGTTCTTCTCACCAAAACATTCTAGCTAGCTTCAAACTAGCACAATTAATATCACCAAAAGGCAGAATTTCTCTATGTCTGAAAGGTGTGGGAAACTGAACCACTGAGGCAACTTTGGGATGGACTCCTCTTTAATTTTTCTGACATACCATTTCAATCCAATATGATTTTTATATTCCTAGCAGACATTATAACCTTTGCAATTGCAAACCTTTTTCAAAATATGTCTTACTGACAAAAAATTGGCTATGAAGCTAGTTTTGGTGGTACTGACCTCACTGTGCTTACATATTTCAACTAACATACATCTTCAAATAAATGAGAATACAAGTGGATAAACCAAGAAGTGTCTGCACTAAGAAAGGGTAACTATGAGCAGCAAATTCTTACCAGAAATCCCAGGGGACTGGTTGGGTTCTTCCACTGGGGAACTACTGTTGACGCCGTTAGGATGCGCTTCATCTGGAACAACTGGCAATAAATTTAGTAAAACAAAAATGGAAGGAAAACAACCAGAAAAAAAAGACATAAAAAACAACGTCCCTTAAGCCTCTCTTTCTTCTTGGGTATTCATACAGATTTACGTGGAGGTGTTATTTCAAGTTAAAGTTAGGTGGAAAAAAACCCTACATTCTGCAACCTTTAATTTGGAAAGTAAAAGTGGAATCAGAGCCCAGAAAGAAATGGTTCAGCGATCTCAGGGGAAATGCACATGGCTCTCTATGTATATAATTTAAAAAAGAATCACAATGGGGTCTTTCCTCTCTTAAGTGGGAATAAGCTCAAGTTCCCCTTGCGAAAATGACAGAGTAGGAAACAGACCTGGAAAGAGGCCCACTAGAGACAAACAATACAAAAGGCATTGGGTGGCAAAACGTGTCCACCCCATGAATAAAATGAAGCACTTTGTGAAGGGGAGAGATGTTATGAAGGTTACTATACTCTGACACAGAACAATTCACAGGAGCTAGTGGGATGAGGAGGAGGATGAATGATCAGAATGGCTGTTTTGTAGCTGTGCAACCAAATCACACATGTATATATATAATATATATACACACCTAGAATTTTTTTATATATATGCATATATTAATTTGTATCTGAAATTTATCTTAATTTTATGACACCTCAGAATACCTTAAGTTGCCTTTTTTGCCACGCAAGTGTGCTAGTTTGAAGCTAGCCAGAATGTTTTGGTGAGAAGAACTAGATTACAGGCTGTGAAAGGGAAACAGTGATGATGTCTGCTTCACTCATAGGCTTGCTGAGAGATATAAGAGCAAGAATGCAAACACAGATAAAGTAGTCACTCTCTGTCCGGGCTTTGAGCTGCATTTCTCTCTCTCTAGCTTAACCTGATTAATCCACCTGGCCGACCCTCCATTCTTCCTTGGGCACAAGGCAACGTCTAGGGTAAGGTAGAGAGGAGTGGGAGAAGGTGGAAGGGTGGTTGGGAGCCCCTCCTGGGGACTCAGGTTTCTGGGAGGGGTGTTGTGTTTCTGTATTACCTTTTAACTTGTCTATTTCTGTATATAACTATATATTGTAAATATGTACTTGTCTATTGTGCTAAGCTGTAAATAGAAAAGCTTCATTCAATTTCCAGAGCCGTCTGAGTCTAGGCCGGGTGATTTCTAATGTGTAGGGGGTGGGTAACACCCAAACCATCACAGCAAGATATCTTGAAAAGATGACACTAATTCTACAAGGCTAAGAATAATGAGGATAGCAACTTACAGTTGTTTTGGCAGGTAGTCTGGCATTCTTCCAAGCTCCTGAAGTTGTTCTGGTTTCCAAAACAGCCACCATACTTGAACACTTCACATGATTTGGTTTCTTTGTTATAGAAATACCTGGAAAAATAGCCTCGACAGACTCCAGGGTCTTTCTCGTGAAAGCAGAAGCTGGGCTTTTCTACAAACAATGGTAAATGATGAACAGAGTGGGGGCAGAAAAAAAAATCAACATACATTGCAACTAAAGACCCAAGCAGCAGCAAAATAACTGCTGCTTTATTGTGGCATTTTTGTTTGATATATAACTTTGCAATGTTATCCTGATGCATTATAGGAACATTTTTATTGCTTTTCCCCTCCTTTTTTCCAGTAGCCTCTCAATCACCGCAACTAGATCTAGTTGGGCATGCCCCTGCAGACTGCAGAGGGAGTTCAACTAGATGACCTTCAGAGGTCCCTCCCAACCTGGACCATTCTATAAATCTATACCTTGGAAAATAGGGACAAATGATCACAAAGATGTGGATGCTTCACTCCTGCAAGTGCTCTAAGTCCAGGCTGGATGAAGCTTTGAGCAACTTGGTCTAGTAGGAGGTGTCCCTACACATGTCAAGGGGGTTGGAACTAGATGATTTTTAAGGTCCCTTCCAACTCATGTAATTCTTGTAATCTAGGAACTGAACCTTTAAGATGAAAATTATTTTTATCACATTTATTTTAGCCAAATATATATTAAAAATTACTTTTAGATCAAGAATATTATTAAATTCCATTGAACGCACACCCTATATTTATAGAAAACATTGTAATAGTCCATAATTAGTGCTTTTCCAGGACATAATTGTTAATATGTTGTCTTTCAATTGTCACAAAGCTTCATGAACAGCAAAAATGTTATTTTCAGAGATCACATGTAAAATCAAACCATTAAAATGTTCTTGCATAAAGTAACTAAATCAACTATTTTAAGCACTCCTGAACAGCCTATTTTTTTATTTTTCACTACAAATTTTGCTCTCTGCCAGTAAGTTTATGTATTCTACAGGTTAGATATTTCATGTTTCTTGCTATTCAAATGCAGAACTTACTGATGTTCACAGATTTTAAAAAAACTAAGTTTATGTAGACCAACAAAACATGAAAGGTTTGAGTAAAGCACACAATATGCTTTCATCTGGGAACAGAAATGAGACAGCTACGTAGACAGGTAGCAGCCAAGAACCTGCAAGAGTTGAATATATTCCATACACCATCTATTAGGCAGTAGCAGCTACAGAAACAATTCTTTCATTAAACATTTCATGATACTGTGAAATGAGAGAAAAATATCATTAGATAGATATTAACTGAAGGTAGATAATCAGTATGTAAAGCAGAATGGAGGATTATGACTAATTCTTAAAACCAGCTGCTCTCCATTTAATCTTATATTGAAAGTCCTTGCAGAAAAAGGAAATTAATCCAAAAGAAATTGAGCTCACAGGAAACATTTACAGACAATTTTGAAGAGAGAGGTCATGAAGGAAATATAAACCTAACCATACAAATTAGTATTATACTTCTACATGCCATGTCTTTCTCCAGAGACTCAATACTCAAGGCCACATCACTAGAAACAGCAGTAAACACGTAATGGTGCTGATGATAGCCTTGAGTTTGATTTAACAGGGTATGCTCAATTCTAAGTGTCAAACCTAAATACCCTTGTGCTGAGGTAATCTATGTTCTTAACACCAATAGGCAAGTGATCCTTGATGCTTAAGCAGGGCCTAATTAGAAAGTTGAATATCAGGCATTTAAATTTCTGTAGACGGTCTGTCCCTTTAGGGGTGGGAAACCTGCTAGTTCTACTGGAGGGTACATTTAGACTGCTCTCAAAACACACAATAAGAGTTCTGCATCACATATAATAATACAGTGCTTGAATCTCTGCAGGTTGCTATTCTCTTTACTGAAGAAACAGAAATAAAAAGTGCAATAATGTATTTATTTTGGGGAGAAGAGGTTTCAGCTATCATCTTTAGTGACCACAACTGTCCTCAAAGTCTTTGATGTCTACAGAAGAACAAGATTAGGATTCAGGATTCATTTTGTCTGACATTGCTGGTTTTGTTAGGAGGTAAATTCTTTATGCGTTGTTCCAAGTTACCCAAACAAGTTAAATTCCTTATTGTTGTGTAAGAGTCTTAGATTGCTACGTAAACATAATTACCTTTCTTAATCTTTGCTGTCATCATCTTTTGAGACAATTCTGCAATACAAATAAAAAGAATTTAGCAGAAGCAAACAGAGTAAGCCTCTTCTTGTGATACTAGTGCTTAGCAATGACAGTGACCACTGAAGAGGAAGATCATAGCATCTATTTATCTTCTTTCTTCTCATTACTTGAGAATTACAAAGAATCTGCTATATTGGAAATCTGAGGATATAGACAGTACCATAGTATGTCACTATGAATTGAATGGAACCACGATCCTGTACTATGTAATCTTCCTGGGCAAAAGACAAGTAATTCGCAGACTAACTTAACTGAGCTGCGGTAGCTGCCGATACTGCTATTCTTCATGTATCTTTAGGGTAGTACAGACAACAAACTCATTTGTACTGTTCTTGGAGTGTATGATCAGCAGTGATGAAGTCATTTTTCATGGAGGAGCCTGGGGTTTATCACACTTGCTTAAGAAGCTAGATATCTGAATTTGACCCCACATTCCTTCTTGGTGACTGAAAGCAAACCTTCTTCCCTTCTAGGAGACTGCCTAATCATAAAACTACAAAGAAGTCCAAAGGGTCCCTGGCTAAGCCAACATGAAATAAAGGCTGAAAAGTTTTCAGCAGCTGAGAGAGAAAGAAGTGGCTAAAGTTAGACCACTATTGTCTATTACAGATGTATTTCACAAGGCACAGAAAATACCAGTTTCTAGACCTCACCTAAGTCATCTGAATTGTATTGCTTCTTAATTTGTATTTTGCACTCATGCTTTTCTTAATGGCATTAGAAAGTGCTAGTTTCTCTAAAACTCTCCTTTGCCTACTGATCTCCTGCATATGAGAGAAGGAATAGAGTGGTACAGGTAATGCTTTGCTTGAAGCTGTCTGCTGGAAGGCAAATATAAAGAAATATTATAATGAAGTGATACATTTGTCTGACCCCAGCTATCTCTCTCAGCTATCACAGCTACCCTTAAGAAGATACCAAGAGCAGTAGTTCAGTAGTAGAAGTGTAATACAACTGCTTTCTACTGCTGATAGCTCTGCTTCAGTGGGTTCATCTTTCGAAGACCTGCTTATAAGGCCTCAGTGAAACCCATGGCCTGGCTTTCTCTGAAACGTGAAATGAGAGGAATTTCAAAGGGAAGTACTGAATTGAAATAACATGCATTAGTCTACCATGCCTTATTTTCCAGAAGGCTTCTAAGCCATACACCTGAATGACATGGCTACAGCCTCTGTGACTGTGTGCGAGATACAGTTGCTTTGTCCAGCTGATAGGGGTGGGGTATACAGTAATGCTGTGCCCTATCCCAGCTTGGAAGTACCTACTAGCAAGACCTCAGACTGTAAACAACTTGTGCTGGAAAGCAGAGCTGCTGCTGTGCCCTTCCTTGTCATGGAACCAGTAACAGAAAGGCATTTGTGGCCTCACTTTGTCTGTAATTTGTAATTTTAATTAGGTCCTGTCCTCTCCCCCTTAGTAACAATCACTTCACAGAACAAAATAGAAAGGAGTTTTAGCAGTTTATTCTCCACTCATATTCCACTCTACATAGTGATATACCTTCTGTGGCTTCTGTTTTAAGAGGTGCTGTTGCTGACTAAAAAGATTTTAGCAATAGCTGTACTGCCTTGGTGTGCCGTAATTCCACCCCAGGTTTTTTTTGTGGGATTGTCTGTTTGTTTTCTTCTGGAAACCACCTGTGTTGTATTTTCAAAGCTAATCTGTCAAGTAGAAATTCTGTTATGATACATCCCCCTTCCGTCTCTAGGACAGTGCAGCTGACACCCTTAAAAAAGTATCATTTAAAGATATGACGTGCGCTTCAGAGTGGCATGTCAGTTGTTTGAACGCATTTCCAGTGCTTCCTATTTGTTGGAGGCTGTGCCTGCAGCATTTAAACCCAAACCCATGACCTAAAGCATGGACATCAGGCCCTTTCACTGAGTGAAATCATTTCACTCAGCTGTTCCCCTAGGCCAAAATCAGCAGTTGTGCTTTGGCATGTGGTGTCTGCTCTCCTGGCACAGAACAGGAAGAATTTATTGTGAGTGGATACAGGCTTAGGATGTTTTAACCTTACTACCATGTCAACAGTGTCTTTTTGCTTCTGGTTTCAGTAAAATCCACAGCTGAGTTAATTTCTTCTTTGTAAACAAACTATTTCTGAGTAAGCTGCTGTGTAAATAATAGCCATTAGAATTGCTGTTGTGTCCAGAATCTTTTGTCAGCAGGTATTTTCCCATGCTAGAAACTTCAGTAGCATCATAGAATCAGTCAGGGTTGGAAGGGACCACAAGGATCATCTAGTTCTAACCCCCCTGACATGGACAAGGACACCCTACCCCAGATCCAGCTGGGCAGAGCCCCATCCAGCCTGGCCTTAAACACCTCCAGGGATGGGGCCTCAACTGCCTCTCTGGGCAACCCATTCCAGGCTCTCACCACTCTCGTGCTCAACAGCTTCCTCCTCACGTCCAGTCTGAACCTCCCCGTCTCCAGCTTCACTCCATTCCCCCAAGTCCTGTCACTCCCTGGTATCCTAAAAAGTCCCTCCCCAGCTTTTTTTGTAGGCCCCCTTCAGATACTGAAAGGCTACAATAAGGTCACTTTGGAGCCTCCTCTTCTCCAGACTGAACAGCCCCAACTCTTTCAGTCTGTCCTCATAGCAGAATAGCCCGAGTAGCCCAAGACAGGTATCTACTGCCTTGAAAATTAGGAACTTTGCACTAGCAAAGACACTTGTGATTCTGCTCACATCCAGTAAGCAATGAAGAATACAGGAAATTCCTCTTAAAAGTAGTTTTTTCTTCTCTGAAGTAATGACTACTGGGTACACACACAAAAAAAAAGCATCTAATTTCTAGGAGAACTTGTGTCAGAACTAGGCATCTAGAATCTGAACAGTCTTAGAGTGTCTCAGAGTGGATAGCCTGTAGTTGTGCTCCCTGAATGCTCCTCTAACGACTTCAGGCAGTTCTGTGAATTGCTCATTTTTGCCTTTGCATTCAAAAACTCTAAGACGTTGCTCTGATAGAAGAAAGGCAATTCACTCATGCCGCTTCATGTGTTCCTGTGCTTGTGCTTACTGTCACATCCCTTGACTGGTAGCATTATTTCTTCTGAATTTCAGTATGTATTGCAAAACCTCCCTTTACCTTATTTTTATCAATCTTGACCTTCACATTTTTCACAGTGGTAATTATCTGATAATTCTTTATTTTAAAGACTTTCCTATCACTCATGCTGCCTTTTCAGTCTGATTTCTACAGGTATTAAATAGTGATTTTCCTCCAGTCATAAATATTGGAGGCATTAAGTAAGATGAATACAGCCATATGCTACAAGAGTGCACAGAGTAAGCCAGATTCAACAAATAGAACCTACTGAGTTGTATTTATTCTTTTTTTTTTTTTTTAACCAAATTATGTTGACAAAAGCAGGTTAACTTACTAGTTTATTTTATGGCTGATGGCTGACAGTATACTGTGTCTGCCAGCAAACCATTTTATCTGCTGCTATTCAGAGTATACAGAAATAATGAGCCTTTGTTGCTCCATAACAGTTCCTCATAGCAGATTCAATGATTGCTTACATGAAAGACTCTATTCGGGCTGAGAACCAAAATGCAGATGCTCAATCATGGATGCTACTCATTTTAAATAACATTCAGTTTTATTCTGCCACTTATATGCAAGTACAGGACTTGGTCCAGAATGTCTTCTCTAGATATTGGTTCTAACATATCTGTTGGAATTAAACCCACAGTATTAGTCGAAATAGTGGAAGAATGTTACAGATCTTCATTTATGGCACTTGACCATGTCTTTTGGACACTTTTAATTTGGAATTCTTTATCCATCAACATTGCCTTTTTCAGTTTAGACTTCTAGTTTAGCCTTTAAACTGGAATTTAAGACAAACACTCAAAATTACCAGGAAGTCACATGTTTTGGATGAGATTCTGGCAGCTGCAGTCCTGAAAATAACCCTGCTACAAGCATGGCAAATGTGCTGTGGGTCCAGCTGAAATCCAAAACCAGATACCAGATGTAAAGTACCAAAAGCCAGTGTGGCAACAGAAAAAGAAAAGCTATCTTCACATCCTAGACCCCAGGTCTTTCTAACATGCTACTGAAATGCTACTTAAGAAACATAAATGTCCATATTTTTTTCTCTTGAAAGATCTCATTCATTAAGCTTTGTGAAGCCATAACTAGAAACAGATTAATCACGATTTTCTAAACAAAACACTGTGGAAGGGAGGAAAAAAAGTCTTTTAAGGAAGGTTATCTTAGAATGACATTACACATTAATTTTTACATTTATATTGCTTCTGTGGAGTTCAGCAGCAAGTTTCATTTATTTCTCTGCTGCAAATTTAGTAAGTGTGGAAAGAAGAAAAAAAAATCAGTTAAATCCACAATAAAGATTTATGACTCTCAGATGTTACGTGACAAAGTAAGACATTAAATTCTAGAAAGGCCATTTGTCAAAAATTACTATGTAAAATATGAACACCACAGTTTTAATACTTTTTAACTTCTTTAAACTGTATTAATCTGTCTTGACACTCATAGAAATAGTCATCTTTGAGAGATATACATCTTCTGAATGACCATAAAGAATAAGCAGCATTAATTAATACTCAAACCCCAAGATTTTGAACAGTTTCTATCAGCTTCTCAAGTGAAGGAGAAACCTGGGATCAAAACTGGACAATAAAAAACATCTGTTCTGCCCAGCAGCTTAGGCCAGCCTCAAAATCCATTTAGTTTTAAGAATGCATTCAAAACAGGGCTCTAGCTAGAAAAGAAGCTTTGTTTCCACACATCCACACATTCCACACATTCACTAAAAAGCCACAGTTACCTTTCCAAATCCTAAATGTTTGTTTGCACAATGTAAAATAATTCAGATAAATACAACATAGTAGAAACTTAGGAATATACTTGGGAAATAATTAGAGATATCATATCACTGTATTAATAGGAACTGAAGGTGGTCTCTACTTCCAAAATTCATGGTAGGGATGAGAATCAATCGATGTAGACTAAGAATTATCAGAAAGATAAGAGAATAGGTACTAGCCTGTTACTACACACTTCTTCTGACATTCTTCCAGTGTAAGAAAGTTGTTCTCATTGCCATGGCATCCACCATATTCAAATATTTCACACTCACGGCTTTGAATATTGAAATAATAGCGCATGTGGATTGCTTTGCATGGACCTTCATCTGCTTTCATGGCACAGACTGAATGCCCTAGTTTCAGTGGTGGCAAAACAGCACCTGTAATACAGAGGAGAAGCAGAGTAAGTGTTATGAAGTAAGTTTGCTTTACTGTACAGCAGATCTTCAAAATTAGACTGTTTGCATCTTATGCTAGAGGCACTGCATAGCATCTATCTATAGTTCTAAACACACTAAACATAGATCTGAAGTAAATAAAATTATCACCTGTATTGGAAAACAAATTCCACTTGATCAAATCAGCAATGTGCTTTCAACTTTTAACCAAAGCAGCTCATACTATAAACTCTAACTGCTCATCATAAATCTCTAAATAGTCACAGGAGTTACTAAGAGATTCTGAACAGGTATGTTGAGAAAAATCTTAGTAGCTGCCAAAGACACAATGACTATCCCTGCATATAAAAAAAAAGAGAAAAAAAAAGGAAAANACGGACGACGCCAAAGAGTCTTCCTTGTGCTCTCTTCCGTGCACTTCTAATGAACACAGCTGAGACACCTCATGGCAGTGTGGGATGAACTAAGCAAGGCAACCCAGAAGAGGGCACCATTACCCTGTAGGATTACTCTTTACTGGTACATAAACCCAGCTGGAACTAGGGAAAGGTCATCATGCATAGTTTCATCAAGCTTTGAATCACAGGATTAACCAGGTTGGAAAAGACCTCTGAGATCATCAAGTCCAACCTATCACCTAACCCTTCTAGTTAACTATATCATAGCACCAAGTGCCTCATCCAGCCTCCTCTTAAACACCTCCAGGGACAGTGATTCCACCACCTCCCTGGGCAGCCCACTCCAATGCAAATCACTCTTGCTATGAAGAACTTCCTAATACCCAACCTAAACCTGCCCTGACACAGTTTGAGGATGTGTCCTCCTGTTCTGTCACCAGTTGCCTGGAAGAAGAGACTAACCCCCACCTGGTTATAACCTCCTTTCAGGTAGTTGTAGAGAGCCTTGGTGCCCTTCTCTGGACACATTCAAGCATCTCATCATCTTTCTTAAATAGAGGGGCCCAGAACTGGACACAGTACTCAAAGTGTGGCCTAACCAGCCTTGAGTATGGGACAGAAGGACTTCCCTGGTCCTGTTGGTCACACTGTTCCTGATACAGGCCAGAATGCCATTGGTGTTCTTGGCCACCCAGGCACACTGCTGATTCATGTTCAGTTGCCTGTCAACCAGTACCCTCAGGTCGCTCTCTGCCTGGCTGCTCTCCAGCCACTCTGTCCCCAGCCTGTAGCGCTGCATGGAGTTGTTGTGGCCAAAGTGCAGAACCCTGCACTTGGACTTGTTAAAACTCCTGGCATTGGACTGCGCCCACCTATCCAGCCTGTCCAGGTACCTCTGCAGAGCCCTCCTGCCCTCTAACAGATCCACACATGCTCCCAACTTGGTGTCACCTGCAAACTTACTGATGGTGACTCAATCCCCTCATCCAGATCATCAGTGAAGATATCCCTGGGGGACACCACTAGTGCCAGCTGCCAACTGGATGTGTCTCCATTCACCACCACTCTCTGGGCCTGGCCCTCCAGCCAGTTCCGTACTCAGCACTGAGTGCCCCTGTCCAAGCTAAGGGCTGCCAGCCTGGCCAGGAGTTTGTTATGGCAGACAGCGTCAAAGGCCTTGCTGAAGTCTAGGTAGACTACATCCATAGCATTCCCCATGTCCACCAGGTGGTCACCTGGTCATAAAAAGAGATGAGGTTGGTCAAGCAGGACCTGCCCCTCCTAAATCTGTGCTGGCTGGGTCTGATCCCCTGAATCAACGAAGATAAGAATCACACAACTAGAAAGTACAGGTGAAAAGAAGCTATCATTTCAAATTGTGGCATTTCGATGTGTTTCAAAAAACATCATTAGGTCAGAGGACGTTTTGTAAAAATATATACTGTGGAGAGCACTAAGCAAAGTTTTACCTTGTCAGTGTCCACAAGGATGTTCTGGTTGATGACCCAGTCTGTGACATTCTTCCTTTATCAATACAGTTTGACATCTTGTCTTGGTTTGCTTTCTCAAAGAACTATTTTACCCTAGAAGACTTTGTGCGTTTGCAATACCAACCAGAAGCACAGACCTAAAAGTTGCCATTAGTTCTCCCAGAGAGTATCAGAACCTTGATGTCTCCTAATGTGTGTATGTAAAAGTATCTATCATTACGCTTTGCTGTGGGCCAGGGAAGAAAAAACAAAACTGAGGAAAAGAGTTTACACAATCATTGTACAGATTCCTACTACTAAGTAGATGAAGTTTCCAGTTTTAATTAAAAGAATTCACAAAAGTCAGGCTTTATGACAGGGTAAAAGAAAATTGCTGTAGTTAGTACCTACCTGCTCTATGGAGATCTATTATATAATGTTTAAATAAAATACACAGCTGAGATAAATCCTAAATACTGAGGTCAGTGGAATTTTACTAATTTTATTCTGATTGACCCACTGCTAGCTATTAAAGCTAGAGGAAAGGAAAATTTGCAGCACTAAAATATTTTTAACTCCTAGCATTTAAAATCCCTAAAAACTAACAACCTTTATTACACAATTACCATTGATGTGAAAATTAGATCTTCCAAAATGGACAATTTGGTGGTAAAACACATATTAAGATGACCAATTTTTTAAATTCTCATTAAGTCCCTAAAATAGTTTGTTATTGTTCTCTCTTTAGGGAAAACAGATTTGAAAGTATTAGTGAAGACATGTCCTGAATTAAATATTTTCAGAAATGTTAGACTTGGTGAACCTCCTATGGAACTCAGATTGCCAAACAGATTGCTGAATTTTGTTTCTTGCCAGTTTCCTTATCTGGGTCTTCCTGAATCCACAAAGAATTAGGATTTAGAAATCACAAGAGACTCCAAGTTTGACCTCAAAGTCTAAAGTTCTCCAATAGCTTTAGGAGTCCTTTGGAAGGGATTTTAAAAGGCTCAACATGAAAAGTTGAGAGAATACTGCATTGCAAAATGAAACTCTAGAATTCTCCCACTGAGTAATAGGGGAAAATGCCTTCAAAATATTGAAGTTTTCAGTAACTTTTGGAATAACTCCTGAATTGGTAAAATCAAACATTCAGAGCTCTAATGAAACTGAGCCAACTTAAATGTGGTTGGGGTGAGGACTGGCAGCTGGTTTATAAGCATGTTCATTACTTGGCACACAAGAAATGCCATCTCCTACATGATCTGTGTCAGTGACACAGTTTTCATCCACAGAGGAGGTTGTGAAAACTGGGTAGGTTTCCTAACGGTTGGAATTTCAGGCCGGCCAATGGTGTGGGCTATCAAAACAGAAGTAGTGGTGTGAGCATAATTGCAAAACTACACAAAGATGATGAACAAATGGCTTAGTAGAGTTCATCTTAGGAACTTAAGTCTTAACTCCTAGCCTATTTCCCATCAAACACATAGAACTAAATTACTGTTTTGCTTACCTCCTGAGGGCTTTCCTCTTCAGACAGAGTGACACTGTTACCACTGTCGGATGTGGTGACATCTGCTGCAAGCATACTGACTATCTGTGTCACACTTTTCGACAATTAGACTAAATTTTTCTTAGGAATATTCCAGTTACCACAGTTTTGACTGTACCCTGTGAAACTCCCAGGGATTAAACCTTCCAACTTCGAATGACAACCAAGTGACTCTGAAGTCTCAAGGGGATTCACAGGAACTGAGTCATTCTTGTGTCTGGGAACAGTGAAAGAATTGTTCCCCATTCTTTTACACCTGGGAACACTCACATAGATGATATAAAACTAGCTTTCCTTCTCAGATTAGAGGAGCAGATGAGCAGGCAAGTGTGTTTGGCCAGTAGATCTGCACCTGGGATACAAATCTGCCTGTATTCATTTCACATGTGGAATATATCTTAAGAAGACTAATTCTTCATATGAGGTATCCTTTATTCTTGAACACTGGAACAAATTGTTCCTACTGCATTTTAGGTCCTCTGTGAAGAGCACTAGAGATGACATTTAGGGAGGACATCCATCAGGAAGGTCAGTGAACTTTCTTCAACACCAACATTGGAATTTAGAACTAGGAGTTTTAATGGAGCTTCTCACTGAAGTTTGGGCATATTTCTATGGGATAAATGAATACCTTGTCTAAATAGTTTGTAAAATACCCCAGTGAAGGTCTCAGTATCCTGAAGCAGACAGTTCCAGGATTTCACTATGCTTCTTGCAAGACAGGCCTTGTTTGTAATACACAGGCTAAACGTCCATAATTGCATGCTGAATAAATTTGTTCTTCCTTCAGTGCATAGACAGAATAATTTTAAACCATATATATAGTAAATTCATGTCTTGCAATTCAAGGATGCTGCAAGAGAGAAACAGCTTCCTGTACTCTCAGCTTTTACTTTGGGTTCTCCAGGTTCAGGTCCTTCTCAGGCTACTTGAAGCCCTGTTGCACTTGCTGCATCACTTCAGCAGCCCACCTCTGATCTCCTTCCTTTCTTCCTTTCTTTCAAAAGACTTTAGTCTCCTCTTAGTTATCTTTATACTAAATAAACTCCTTTCTTCCAATCTTTTTATTGGCCTTGCTTTATAACCCCAAAACAAATCTCCTTTGAATCTTTCCCTTATTGGTCTGGGTTACTATTCAAGTGTACTGCCCAGAGCTGAACATAATCCTCCATCTGAGGCATTACTGGTGCCAAACAAAGTGGAATAATTATATTTTGTTTTTCTTCTTAATGCAACACATAATTACTTACCTTTTGTTTTACATTGCATTGGTTTAGTTATAGTCTGCAACTTCCACTTACTTTCCAGCAAATACAATGTCATGCAAGTGCTTCAATGGCTATTTTCCACCTTATATTTATGTATGCATTGATTCTCCTTCTTCAGTACAGGATGTTGCATTTGTCATTTTAAAAAGAAAATGTCTCTGTTGGATATTTATTACATAACCAATTTAAGCATCTTGTCCAAATAAACTTTGAAAACTCTATAGAATTAAAAGACTGCACTATCCTAGACTAAGGAAACTGTATTTCTTTTACTAGAAACATATTAAGTAATGGTTAGAGCTGACACACATTGCCACACAAGTAATTTCATGCTGAAAGCAAAATAAAGCATAGCAAAACTTCCTCTCTTCTTCCATCCTCCTAAAATTTTTAATGACTTCATTACATCAGCTATACAGGTTTTTATAACATAAGGCACCACTCTGTCTTAACAGTCTTTCCACTCCATGGAGCTTGTGGACAGCACAAACTAATGCTGAAGAAATGGCTCACAAGGAGCACTAGCTTAGTGCAGGAATAGCTGCACTGTCACTGCCTTCCTCCATTCCTTCAGTCTTCCTACTTTTGGCAACTGTCAGAAACAGGATATTGGCCAACACTGCTCCTACACAGCACAGCCACTCGCACATTTATTGCCATTCACGCGGCAACTTCTGCAACTCAAGGCGTGGCTGTTTAATGCATGAACAGCTACTATTAACTAACAGTAATTTTGTTGTGAGAGCTTTAATACATCCACAGTTAGTCATGCTGTAGCCCTGAGCACATGAACCTTATATGATCAATACACAGCACTGTTATCAATTCACTAGTAAGCAGTATAATATTTCAAAACCAGGAGTGGTGAATTATGTCTCTAATCCTCTTAGGCTAATACAAGTGAAAACAATACTCCATGCCCTGGCATAATAAAAAGACTCTAGCTTGACTTTCAGAATATTAAGTATAACTTGCAAGGCTGGTTATTAAAAACACATTCTTTTAATTAGAAAGCAAACTGATTCCTGTATTATTCCTGCAGCACAATAAACAAGAAAGGCAACCTTATTATTATTGCAGAGTTGTTTTTCAGAACAGAACTATATAAACTAAATTGAGGAAATAAAACTTGTTCAGGAATACGTCTGAATTTTCATGTAAAATACTTTCTGGTTTTATTTGCTTAAGGTTATGGCTTCTCAACCTTATAAGAGTTTCTGTGGTTATCCTTCATTATAAAGATATGCTGTCATCTTTACAGGCTTTCCTGTGAATGTCTGTCTTTGATAAGTGATATCAATACTAAGCACCTTGTCACTAGTGAATAGCTGATTCTTCTCTCTCCATCTTTGTCAGTTTGACAGCTTCCCACTCACACACTGTTCAGTGCTTTTCCTACCCATGTGTTTCCTACCCTTTCTTTATGCACTCTTGATAAACTTTCACATATGAACAAAAAGCACACTCATCTTGTGAGTCATTTTCATCAGGCTTTGGAACATCAACTAAATGCTCCCCAACCACAGAAGGTATTTCTGAACAATATACATACAATAGTTATCATTGTATCTTTTGGGTTTGGTTTTCCCTGTATTTATTGATAGAAATACGATAGCTTTCACCTAAAATATCCTTTTCTATTCAATTGGACTTGACTTGTATCCTTCCTTTTGAGAGAAAGTACAGTGCAAAAGTGAGTTTACACCGCTTATTTTATCCTGTAATGCCTGAAAAGTATCGAATTCTAAGGTAAAATGTGTCAACGTTTTACAAGTATCTAACTGAAAATAAATGCTGTCTGTAAAATTGCAGCCTATAAAGTATCTAGAGTTCACTATGACCACTCTTAAGAAGCCACAAATAGAACTATAATTAGCAAACATAATTATAATTAGCATTATTTATATTATTATATTTCATTTATATCATTATACTATATTTATATTATTACATTATATTTAAATATAATTATAATTAGCATTATTTATTAGCATTCAATTAAAAAAAAAAAAGTACTGCAAAAATTGTTTTTTTAAATAGTGCAACTAAATCTTCAGTAATCACAAAACCTGGGCCCTAGTTTAATTTCTAAACATCACACTTGATTGTTTTTTACTTTGGAATACAAGTCCAGCATTTCAAAACTGTTCTTCATACTATATCACTCACTGGTTGTATAATCTTAAATGACTGGTTGTAAAATAAGCAGTGATAAAATATTGCCAATAAAAATACTTTTTGATTTCCCTGAGATTATTTTATTATTGTCTTTCATAAACAAGTTAAATTGAGAGGAAAAAAATTAACCCAGCAGATTCCCTGTTCTGGTGATGAAGTGTGTTATTTTAATAAGCAAGACAATTTGGTCTTCATGAACTGCAAACTTAAGGATTTTTATGCAACTGAGACTTGCAGAGCAGAGTAAAGAGAAGTGTTGCATAAGTGTCCTCAAAGAAGGTAATTTATGTACTTTGGGGTTAAAGAGAAACAAATTCATTCTGTACGGAAAAGTCTTGAAGGCATAAGCACGCCAAGAGCATGCTAAATATGAAACAGCACCTATCTTACAGTGTAGTGACTAACGGTGACCTGCTCCGAAAGCAAAGGTTAATTTGTAGTATAGCCACAAGGGTGCACAATTGATATTTTTGTCTCAAGGGACACTGCTACAAAAAAAGTCTGATATAGAGAAATACTCTGAATGGAAATTGGACAAGGCATGGGCAGATTAAGTAGAGTGCCTACAGAGTAAAAAAAAAGGTTTCCCTTAGCTGCATTCCCAGTGAGGCTGCAAAATCAGACATGTCAAATGGGAACGGCATCCACTGCAGTTCTCTGCAGCTTAAGAAAGAGATCACAATTTAAATTAATTTTCTCCAAGGAAAGTATAATATTCAGGTATGGCCCAGAATCTGTATTTTTCCATCATCTGCTCTCTCAAAATTATTTGGGAGGAAATGAAAATATTTTTCACAATGATACCCAGTATTGAAGCTTGACCTACCTTACTTAATTTCAATGAAGTTACAGTGGTAAGAATCAAAGAATATCCTAAGTTCTAGGAGTCACACTTGTGACATTATTTTTAATAAAAATCACTAACTGGTGAGTTTTTATTTATTCAGCAATAACAAATCACTTGGGGATATATGAAGTGTTTCTTCAAAGCCCAAACAACTAAGGCAGTAACTGTATCATCTTTAGACAAGACTCTGCCAGTTAATTGTGACTAAACAAGCTCTGCATGAGGCAGAGAAATACCACTCTACAATGTTATTTGTATCTCTGCCCCATTTGCACAGAGAGTTAAAGCCTGGCTTTACTAGCTGTGTGTTCTTCTCCCCAGTCACTGAACTTTTCCTTGGGTCCTCAAGCAGAGCTTTAAGGGAATAACCTTGATATCTAACACAACGCTGGAGTAGAAGTTCAAAAAAGTGTGAAGTCTTTATAGACAAGATTAAAACAGAGAGAAACTAACTTGGCACAAGGCAGACATTCGGAGAGGCCAAGCCTTCTCTCTAGTAGTGCACAGTAGGGGCGGGCTAAAGAAAAACAACAAAACCAAAACTAACGAAACAATTAAACAAAACAACCCCCAAAAAACAATAGCAAAACAACACTAAAGTACAAAATAAGCAAACACCAACTCATGCCATAGTTACAACTTGGCCAAAGGTGGTCAGAAAAATTGTGGATACTGAAACAGAGGTCACGTGCAAACAGCTGTGCACCCAAATGGAGGCCTTATGCAAGCATAGAGGTGTCCAGGCAACAGGCTGCAATGAGTGTTGCCACGTGGCAGTTCAAATAGAGAGCAGTAGAGGCAACACCTGTGCTAGGTGTGAGCAAATTGAAGATCTGCTTTTCCTGGTGGCTGAGCTGAAGGATGATGTTGAAAGACTTAAGATCTATTGGGGAATATGAAAGAGAGTTGGACATGTGGTACCAGGCTCTGCAGACCCCACTAGCAGAGGGAGGTGACTGAAGAAGCAGTGAGGAAGAGATTCAGGTGCCTGTTAGAAAAGATATGGAAGGATGGAGACAGGTCCCTCTCTGGTGAGGCAGGAAAAGCAGGCAAGGAAGGCAAGGAGATAGTAGTAGAGGATTCCCTTCTCAGGGGAACTGAGGGCCCTATTTGCAGGCCTGATCCATCCCACAGGGACGTCTGCTGCCTGCATGGGGCACAGGTTAGGGACTCGTCTAAGAGGCTCCTCAATCTCATACAACCAACTGACTATTACCTGCTGCTGGTTACGCAGATTGGGAGTGATGAAGCAATGCACAGGAGTTCAAAAGCAATCAGAAAATACTTCAGGGCCTTGGGGAAGGTTACTTGGGACCACAAGTGGTGATCTCCTCAATCCCTGCAGTGACAGCAAGTGATATTGAGGGGAAAAGGAAAATACAGGTGATTAATACATGGCTCAGAGGATAGTGCCATCAGCAAATCTTTGGGTTTTCTGACCATGGTGTTCTTGGCACCAGATCTACTGGCAACAGATGGAGTTCATCTATCCCATAAGAGAACAAGAATCCTTGCACATGAGTTGGCTGAGCTCACTGTCAAAGTTTTAAAGAGGGACAGGGATGTAGCTGGCCTTGCTGAGAACCCTGGGGATAGTAGCCCATCACTCACGAATTGGTGTGTTATCTTACACAGTCAGAAGGACTTCCCCCTGTAAAGGTTTAAAATGATGTACTCATCTCCCTCCCTGAAATGTTTATATACCAATGCATGAAGCATGGGCAATAAACAGGAGCTGGAGGCCATCATACTACAGGGTAACTATGACATAGCAGCCATTGTGGAAACCTGATGGGATGACTCCCAGAATTGGAGAGATGCAATCAAAGGGTACCAACTCTTCAGAAGAGATAGGCAAGGTAGAAGAGGTGGTGGAGAGGCCATCTATATTAGGGAAGCATATGAAACCACACAAATTAATGAAAGTGATGATAGGGTTGAGTCATTAAGGGTGAGAATCAGCAAGTGTGAGATTGCGATGGGAATGTGCCATAGACCACCCAATCAGCATGAAGAAGTAGATGCAATTTTTTATAAGCAGCTGAGAGAGGTCTCACAATTGCTACCCCTTGTTCTCGTGGGAGACTTTAACTTCCAGGATGTCTGCTGGAAATATAATACAGTAGTGAGAGAACAGTCCTGGGATTCCTGGTGTGGAAGATAACTTCCCGACACAATTGGTGAGAGAGCCAACCAGGGAAGGTGCTCTCCAGGATCTGCTTCTTGTGAACAGAGAATAACTAATAGGGAAAGTAAAGGTTGGAGAACATCTGGGGTTCAGTGATCATGAGATGATTCAGTTCTTTATCTTTGGGGTAACAAGGAGAGGGCTTAATAAAACAGCCACCTTGGACTTCTGGAGGGCAAACCTTGTCTTGTTTAGGAGGCTGATGGACAAAGTCCCTTAGGAAACTATCCCAAAGATTTTAGGAGTCCAGGTGGGTTGGACTCAGGGGGGAAGGTGTCCAGCCTGGCTAAATATGGACCTTTGGCTGGACCTCAAGAACAAAAGGAGAGTCTGTGGCCTTTGGAAGAGGGGACATGTCTCTTGTGACGACTATAAAGACATAGCAAAACTATGTAGGGAGAAAATTAGGAGTGCCAAAGCACAGCTAGAGCTTAACCTAGCTACAGCTGTTAAAGATAATAAGAAGTGTTTCTATAAATTCATTAACAGCAAATGGAGGAATAGAGAAAATCTCCACCCCCTATTGAGCTCAGAGACAAACCTCATGATTAAGGACAAGAAGGCAGAGGTGCTCAGTGACTGCTTTGCCTCAGTCTTTAGCACTGGATCCAGCAGTGCCCTGGGCACCCACCCTCCTGAAGTAGGAGTCAGGGAGGGGAATCGGAACAAGGACATCACAATAAATGAGGAAGGGGTCACTGACCTGCTGTGCCACTTAGATGTATACAAGTCAGTGGGGTGGGATGTGCTGCACCTAAGGGTGCTGAAGGTGTTGGCAGACATGCTCACCAAGCCACTTTCCATTTACCAGATGTGCTAGCTAACTGGGGAGATGCTAGTGGACTGGAGGGTAACAAATGTAACACCTATCTACAAGAGGGGCAGAAAAGAAGATCTGGGAAACTATAGACCTGTCAGTCTGACCTTGGTACCAGGGAAGGTCATGAGGCAGGTCATCTCAAATGCCATCATAAGACATATAGACAACAACTAGGGATCAGGCCAAGTCAGCACAGATTCACAAGGGGCAGGTCCTGCCTGACCAACCTGATGTCCTTCAAGATAACCCTGGATAAGGGAAAGGCTGTTGATGTTCTATTCCTAGACTTTCCAACAGTCTTTGATACCATTCCCAACAAAATTCTTGTAGACAAACTGGCTACTCATGGCTTGGCTGAGCACACTGTCTCCTGGATAAAGCACTGCCTGGACAGGAGGGTCCAGAGAGTGGTGGTCATTGGAGTTAAAACCTGTTGGTGTCCAGGTACTAGTGGTGTTCCTCAGGGATCTGTGTTGGGACCACTTCTTTTTAACATCTTTATTGACAACCTTGATTCAGGCATAGAGAGTGTCAGCAGTAAGTTTGCAGATGACACCAAGTTAAGTGGCAGTGTTGATTCGAATGAAGGTAGAGAGGCTCTTCAGAGGGACTAGGATAGGCTAGACCAATGGGTCAACATTAATAGGATGAGTTTCAATGAGGCCAAATGCCAGGTCCTACACTGGGGTCACAACAACCCCAAGCAATGCTACAGGCTTGGGGCAGCGTGGCTGGAGATCTGCCTGGCAAAAGGGATCTGGGGGTTGTAATATACAAAAAGCTGAATATGAGCCAGCAGTGTGCCCAGGCAGCCAAGAAGGCCAATGACATCCTGGCTTGGACTAAAAACGCTGTGGCCAGCAGGAGTAGGGAGGTGATTGTCCCCTTGTGACAAGGCTTTGGTGAGGCCACACCTCAAGCATTGTGTTCAGTTTTGGGCATCGCAATACAGGAGAGATGTGGACCTGCTGGAGTAGGTCCAGAGCAGGGCAACGAAGCTAGGGAAGGGCCTGGAGAATAAATCTTATGAGAAGAAACTGAGGGAGCTGGGGCTGGTTAGTGTGAAAAAGAGGAGGCTGAGGGGAGACCTCATTGCTGTCTACAGCTACCTGAAGGGAAGTTGTGGAGAGGCTGCTGCTGGTCTCTTCTCACAGGTAACTGGAGACAGAACAAGAGGGAATGGCCTCATGCTGAGACTGGGTAGGTTTAGATTGGACATAAGGAAAAAGTTTTTCATGGAGAGAGTGGTCAGGGACTGGAATGAGCTGCCCAGGGAGGTGGTGGAGTCACCCACCCTGGATGTGTTTAAGGGTGGTTTGCATGTGGTGCTTAGGTATATGGTTTAAGGTGAATTTTGTAGAATAGGGTCATAGGTTGGACTTGGTGATCCTGATATTCCAAAGGAATATCTTTCCAAGTTGGAAAAGACCCTGTGATTCTGTGATTGCCAGACTCTGAGCATCTTCCTGTTAGAACCCAGTGTATTTTAGCTTAGTTTCACTTTCTGAACTTTCCCAGGGAAGTTCACAAGTACAGAATTACATTTACAGTGCATAGTGTGTTTTGTTGTTTGAGAGAAAAAGGTTTTGTGTGTCATTTTTGTAACCTCTTACCTAAAGCATCCTCCTCTTCACTGTCATCTAGGTCAGTAGTTGCACACTCAGTGATACAGATGAACAGCAAGATAAAGGTTAAAGGTAAGGACCATTTCTTCTTCCTTCCTTTCATCTTTCCTGTATAACACAGAAATGACAACATACACTTCAGTCAAATGCCTTGAGTGCTCTGCAAAATTCATTGGCAGGGGAGTGCATGGCCATATGATACGGTAGATACACAAACCAGAAGCAGTGGGAATACTGTGAGCCACATTAGTGTAATTATAATGTCAGCACAATGAAAATCAAGGCAAGATTTATAGTTGTGCCCAGCTGATTGCAGGTCTCCCACCCCACCTCCAGTACAACTGAAATCACCTCTCAGAAAACATAGTGATATAAATGAGCAATTTGTACTTTTCATGTCCTGATCAGTTTTACACAATATATAGTTGCTTAGCACACCAAATCTCCCTAGATATGCTGAACTCCATCTGATCCCCAGATACATCCCAGTAATGTAAGATTCTAGTTTTAACAAATATTTCATCAATTTATACTTATCAAGTTCCTGGCCTTTTGTGTAAGTTGCATTTCACAGGAGTGAACTTTTTACATGGGCTTTAATTTTTTAAGAAGTATTTTGTATCTTGTGGTTAATTTACTTAAGAGCTACTATTTTTATGGAGCATCACTGCAACCACAGTCGTTCACACAAAGAAACATTTGTTCCCTGGCAGCTGGCATGTTCAAGCTGCCAAGGATGATGTAATACATGCACGTGTGAGTACCTCTGGAAAACTTTAATGGTGTTATAAGTACATAGTTTCCAACTGACTACAAGTTCCTCAAGGACCTCTGAATTCTGATTAGAGAACAGGCTCAGCATCTCCTTTACCTACCACCAAATACATTCCCCATAGACATCCTCTTTTCTTAAAATATGATACTAAACTTTGGCTAAGTTAATCAGTATTAACTTACTAGAAATTAAAGATCTATGGACTAGGAAGTTCTTGACCTTCAGACACTTTTGCCTTCAGTGTTTTTGTTAACATACCTATAAAGATTCCACCTCTGCATCACCTGAAACAGTGGGTGAGAGAGGGGCTATGAGAGGAGATAAAATGAGCTGTCACTGAGCTTGGGACAGCTTTATAGCAGCAAGGCTATAATGCTGCAGTGGCAGGGAACTGCTTGAAAGAGTCCATCACAGAGCCACAAAGGTGCTGAAGGCAGTGGAACATCTGCCTTCTGAGAAAAGCTGAGGGAGCTGGGGCCCACCTGGACATGTTCTTGTGTGACCTACTCTAGGTGACCCTGCCCTGGCAGGGGGATTAGATTAGATGATCTTCCGAGGTCCCTTCCAACCCCCAATGTTCTGTGATTCTGTGAAGTTATCTTTAACAGATTAAAGATATATTCCCTCCAGCAAATGCAGTGTTTTTGTAACTCGCAGCACATGTACTAAAAATTAAACACGTTCCTAAAAATACATCTTGGTGAAATTACAGACCAGAGTGTGAATAGCACTAATTATTTGGAGAACTTTTTAAAATTAACAATTCCATTTAGAAGGCTTCAGCATATAGTGCAGTCAAAACCACTGACAGATATCTTCATTCTTTTGTTTTCTAATGGAACAAGATTTTGGGATCAAAGGAATTTGTGTTTTGACCAGAAAATAGGTCAGCATTAACTTTTTCATCATACTGCATTCCTGCCAAAATAAACAAAAGAGTGCATCTGTCTTTCATTCCTTCTAAGCTCAATGTCTAGATTGACAAATAAAATCCTTTATCCATATAAAGTTTGGCAAGATGTCTGGCACAAATAATTCCGATCTCGTTTTGTGATATTAGTCATAATTTTTGAACAACCTTTCCTCAAAGCCTGCTTTTACTTCTATGATGCCCTGGAGGCCCATATACCTCGAAATTCCTCTCCCTCTGTGGTTTGAATGGGAGAGGAAAAGGCGCGAACAGACCTGTTTTCCCCACCCTGCCCTGCAGGCGTGAAGCGGGGGAGCAGGGGGACCCTTCCGGCATGAGGGGTGCCCCGCGCCGGGCCCGTGCGGGACTCGGCTGGGGATTGGCTGTGTGCTTTTTGCGCCTAGGAAGTGGTAACTTTGTCTAGGAAGGGTATAAATATTGGGGGGAGTTCCCGCCTTGGTGTTCCTGCCTTGGGGTGCTCCTGCTGTGGAGTTCGTTCCTGCCTTGGAGTTCTTCCCCCTGCCTGGATGGCTTCTACACACGGAGCTTCTTCTCGGTCCGAAGACAAGCTCCGAAGGACAACTTCACCTTAAGCACCTCCCATTGTGCAGCTTCATAGCTCAACGATCCTCGGAGACTTCTGAAAGACCCGAGGGCAAAAGCGATTTGAATCGCCCTTCCTTTCAAGCCAGCGTGCTTCTGGTTGTGAGTAGCTCTGGGCTCAGCCTTATTTCATAGTGGGGAAATGCTATATTTAATAGCTCAAGCCTTTTCCAACTTCTGACTTCAAAATTAGTCAAGTTTACCTGTGGCATCCGTGTAGATATTCTCAAACAACTAAGAACCTGCTAATTAAATCTAAATTACCTTCTGTATATAGTTTTGGGGGCGGGTTTTGGGGAAAATAAAATAACTCTATTTTTATAAATTCCTGACTCAGCCAAAGTAATTCCTGCCTCCATAACAATGAACAAATTGAGAAGGTGATACTTTATCCTACAGATGTAATAACTGTTCCTGGAACAGCATCCAACCTGTTACAAATTCTGAAACATCATGGAAATAGAAAACATGCAAGAGCTATAATCTGTCATCTTCAGGTATTTTTTCATAGAAATCATGATGTCCTTAGTCATGTTTCTAACTAGAACTCCAGCTTTACATTCACATATTGTTTTACATATTAATCTAATAAAGAGGAGGTTTTTTTTGTTTTCAGGGTTTTCTTTGGCTTTGGTTGGTTTTGTTTGTTTTGTTAATCTAATTCCTCTGTAAACAATCCATAAATAATTTTTCCACAACCTGTTTATTGTAGGATTTACTTATGGGCTGCTTGCCTGACCACAAGATATACCTACAGTATAAATAAAACACAAGGGAAAAACCCATGGCATTGTGTTACAGATTTATCAGTGATCAGTTCACCCTAACATGCCAGATGTTTAGATGTGACTACACTCATTAATGCGAATGTCTACATTGACTTGTTTACCTCACTTGCTCTCATTTGCCTTACTTTATTTCTCAGTCTGTTTGAAAGGTTTTTGTTTATATGCAACAATTATGTGCTAATTAATTATTTCCATTTTCTAATGCCATCCTCCTCCCAGCTGTTGTCCCAGTGTCATCTCACCACTGTTTTTAAAGTATTGCGCCATTTAAGGGGAGGAAGAGTCTGCTCTGAAATACTCATTGCTATCCACTGAAGACTTCCAACTTCCAGTACCTGATGTCAGCAGCAGCATGCTCTCTTTAGAATGTTTGCAGCATTTCTTGTCAACCAAAGAACAGGTATTCCCTCTCCACTTCTGTCTGAATACATGTGGTAACTTAAATTGAAGCTACTTTTAACTGTTCCAAACCAAGGGCAATGGCCAAGCTTGACATTACTCTCACAGCTTCAGGAAGTTTGTCTTGAATTTGGTCAGCTTCTGTGAAAGTTCTACACAGTTTAATGCCAAAAGATCTACAGAAACAGATCTCTTTATGCACTACTTGGAAAAAATAGTGTCTTAGGCTTCAGACACTGGAAATAAATCACATCTGTAAGAAGCAACCCTTTTAGCATATCAAAGTAATGTCATATAAGAGTATACCACAAACTCAAAACAAAGGAAACAGCTAAAGAAGGAGTTCTATGAACTAGGTTTCCACACAAAGTCAACAGAGGTAACAAGGTTTCTTCTCATCTCTCACAGTCCATTCTACAACAAGCAGAAACAGACTACCTCGTGTGAAGGTATTTAGAGCCTGCTCCTAGTAAGCTCTTCCAGGCAAATTCAGGATGCAAAATGAATCAGCCTCTGTGTTACCTGCTTATCCCTTTTATCAATATCTGGCCTGAGACTAATGGGGCATTAGACATACATTAGCCAATCAGAAGGGCACTTTACCAAGCCTCACCACATTAGGTGAAGCCAGGGCTTTTGCCTTCCCCTCCCACGGTTGCCTCCCGCCGCCGGCACAGAAGTAGGAGGAGCAGGGGAACACATCTGGGCAAGCTAACATGGATAAGCCCATGTTTGGCCTATCAGGCCTACCACCACAGAGGGGAAATTTCTAGGCACATTGTTTCCTCTACCAGTTTTGATTTGCAACCATTGACACAGTTGTGACCTTTCATAAAGGATCCTGCAAATTATCCACAAGCTCAGTTGCCCATGGATTCATTCCAAGCTTGCACTTGGACTCTTACTTTCTGTATTTGAGTTTTTTCAAACATGACAGAAAAGCCTCTCACCAGTTCAGGACAATTCTATTTGAATTTGATTTTCGATCACTCAAGTCAAGGCCTTAGTTCCTTCTTCCAGGAATTTGAAGAGCATAGATTCACAATGTAAAATGTAACTGTTACTGTAAATGTAAATCTGTTTTAACACAATCATCCACTACTCCCAAAACCTTGTTCCAAGTTAGAAGGGAAATATAGGAAAGAGTCAGTCAGAAATGGAAATCCTTAATTCTACTTTTCATTTGAAAATAGAAAGAATTTTGCATATTGTGAGCTAGCAAATATAAGTGTCACTATATGATTATGAGGATAAATTAGCACATTTGTGCAGACAACAAAATTCTTACCAGAGTACAGCATTTCTAGTCTTTCACTGAACTCCTACCTTCCCTTACAAGAACATCCTCTCAAAAGCAGGGCTTCTTGATGCTTGGCAGGTTTCCCAAGAGTTAAGATTCAGACTTTGTAACTGCCTATCTGCCTTACTGCAAAGTCTACTGACCACACACAATCTCCTTTATCTTCTTGCTAACCCCCCTCCAAGGTTACATGTTCCCACAACATTGTGTCAGGTACGGGTGGATGTGGGATGAAGGTTTTAGTACTGAAATGCTTAAATCCTTCTGTAGTTTAATTATTTCTTAATTATGTTTTCAATGAAGAGTGAAATCCAAGATCAAAGTGAACTTGGCACAGCTTTTTCAATTAAAAAATGCAAATCTTCTAGAAAAGTTGAAGTTTTCTGATTTAATGTCCAGCTGCCTGGTAACATAATTTTCAAGCTCTAAGCCTCTTTAATTATTGATTTTATTTCCTTTTTAAGTAACTTTGTTTATTTGTATTGATTTATATGGAAAGCACCAGTCAAAATACTTCAGCTATGACATTTGGCTCAGTAAAATATCACAAACGTTAGTGAAGGACAGTCTGCTATGGGAAAGATGGGAAATGTTTTGAGTTTAAGCAATTCATGCTAAAGGGTCTGATAATTTAGAGTAAATTTTGAAGACCGTGGAAGCAAATATATCCTCTTACTGAAGCAGGTTTTTAATTTAGGACAGTCAGGAATCAGTCCAGCATTTACAGCAGCTTTTCTCTACATCAAAATGCCATAAATGCAAATGTCATAAATTTCTAAGAGATTTCCTGGCACTTTACCGCTTCTAGTTAACTACTTTTGGAATGAAACATCTGTATAGCTATAACATTTCAGTTACTTGACAAAAGGGATCAAAGGTCTATGAGTGTTCTGGAGCACAAACTCCTTTCTTGTCCTTCCCTGCCTCCCTCCCTCCCCTCCCCCCCCCTGCCCAGGTTTGAATGGGGAACAGCAAAAGGCACCTTCTCCACATGTGTACTGACCCATGTGGAAGCCTGCACTGGGAATTGGGCTGGTGGTTGGCTGACTTTTCACACCCAGTATAAAATGGCAAATGGACACTTTGTCTAGAAAAGCATAAATAGAGTAAGGGAAAAAGCCATGATGTTCCTGCCTTCAAAGAGCTCTTGATAGGACAGTTCCCCATCTTGATAGAGCCGCTGCTGTGACAGAGTTCCATTTTGGACCATCCCTGCTTTTGTACTGCTCCAACTGTTACACAGCCCTTGGTTTTTGCACTGTTCCTGCTTTTGGACACTTTGCCCCACTTTTGCACCATTCTGTGCAAATTTGCAAGCTTGACAAGTCCTGAGGTCCATTTGAGACAGCTGCTGGTGGCATCCAGACCCGGCTACTCTTGAACTATACAGCAGCTGATAGCCTGGCTGCCATTATGAGACAGGGAGAACCTAGCAGTTTGGCTCTCCCCTGCCACCTCTGAGGCAGCATCGCTTCCACGAATCCCTGTAGAAGCCATGTCTTGAGATACTTCTGAGTTTGGAGGCTTTTCCACCCACCCTGGACTTCTGCCATGTGGATCCACTATTGGATATTGTTTTCAGTGTCAGAAGGCAGCCGAGATGCAGAGGAATCCAGCAAGGGATCATCTCCAATTTCTCATCTCACCAAAGCCTGGTGTTCCCTCAGATTCTCTGCTCAGCTTGATTGATAGTGGGGTAAAACTGTGTTTGTAGCTTAGCCTTTTCCATTTCCTGACTTCCTAAATCTCTAAATTTGCCCATAACATCCTTTGAAGAATTCCCAATCAAACAGAGCCTGTAAATAAACCTAAACTAATTCTGTGTATAGTTTTGGGGTGGGGTTTTCAGGAAAGTAAAATAAATTCTATTTTTACAATTCCTGACTCAGCCACATTAATTTCCTGCCTCCATGACAGTGAGTAATAATTGGCACTGATTTATTTACTGGTTTAATGACATTTAATTTCATTTGTGAATAATGTCATTAGCTTCCCTCAAGCTGGCATATAAGTAGACAAAGCAGACCACAAGCAGCCAAGGAAATTCCCAATAGTAGAACCTTATCACTTAGTCTTATAACAAGGCTGATTTCATCCTGTCACCTAAAACACAGAAATACAAGAAAGCTATCAAGATTTTATTTTGCTAAAGATATTGTAAAACTTAGTGTGTTCTCCATGCAGCTTGCAGTCTTTAGACCACATCTTTTATATCTGTATATAGATTTTTTTTTTCTACTTAGCAGTCTCCTCAACACCAATTTCTGTAGTTAGCAGAGTGTTTAGAAGCATTTCTCAGCATAGTATTTATCTCTAAGTAGCTAACTGGAAAAAGCCAAAGGAAAGGCAACATTTCCGGTAGTAGCCAAAATTAAAGCAGCTTCAGAAAAATAGCATAAAGTGACATTGTAATGGCTGCAAATGTGACTCATTCATACTGACAGCCCAAGAAATGGAAATGCACACACATATACACACAGGCACACACACAAAAAGGCAAAGGATGTAAGTAAATAGAGTAATGAATAGCAGGAGATAGGATGTGCATAGTCAGATGCCAAATTTAGCACAGTCTAAAATTAAAGATAAAACAGTTTAATTAGACAGGATTATCGCAGCCAAGGCCTTATAGTATGACCCTACAATTTCTTTTATTCCCTACTAGGACTTGTATGACTGCTCTAATTAGATGTACCTGTGGCACTGTCTCCCAACTGGCAAAGTCAGTGAGTTCCCTTCAAAAGTATTCTATTGCATGGGCTATTTTACAGCTGTTTGAAGGGTCATGTTTTCTGATTTGCTCTGGAGTAAGTATAAAGAGCGAAATATGAATTATGTCACCCTTGCTCTGATGTAAACTGGACAAAGAATGATGACACCTTAAGCTTTGTTAAGTACAAGAATCAGGGTTGGTCTGTCATTCAAAACTGACTCCTTCCAGAGCAAAGCTTTGCAGTGTCACTGTAACTTAATAAAAAAGGAGGCAGTCTACTCTAGGTCTTCAGCATACAAACATAACTGATTCAAACTATGGCTATCAAAACTACCCCTCTCGCCCTCCTTGCCCTCAATTTATCCTAGTAGTCTGTATCAGTCCTGAGATCAGAGACTCAGTCAGAGTTCTTCAAGAATTGACGTTGTTATTATGAAAGAGAATTTCAGTTGGTTATCTACTTTTTATTCTTTAACATGAAGGTTTTCTTGCCTCTGCAATATTTCCATCTCTTAAATTCCTGGGTGAAAACTGGGAAGCAGTGAAAAAAATCAAAGGTCTTCATTGGCTTTTATGCTGAAAACTTGTATGGCCTGATGTCACTGTTTCAGATTTAAACTCTCAGTTTGGTGCTGTTTTCACTAAGGTTGTAAATGCTGTGTTGCAAAACAACTGATACACGAATTAATAAATTAAAACTTTGCTATGAAATTGAAGAAACACCCACCACAATTAATATGCCTACCATAAGAACACCCTTCTGTTTTTCATATAACTATAGACCTCTCCTCTCTTTTCACTTTCCTTTGTCAGTTCCTTTCACTTGTGCTTTAAAACCGGCTTCCATCTTCCCATCTTAGCTTCAGGCCCTATTTAGTCCCTTCTAATCAGCTCACTTCTGGTACAGGGAACTTTTGTCATCCTGTCTCAAATCATCTTCTCTTGAGACACAGCTCCAGGACCTTAATTTCTTCCTCCACTGAGTAGTTTCTATTACCTGAGTTGGGGCCTCGCATCCATGTTATCCATTACCCTGCAGCTGAGAACTGAATATATTCTGGGAGGCAGAGAGACAGGGAGATTATGCCTTTGTGCTAGCCTGTAAGCAATATTCTTCACTCACTGCTCACACAGTGCTGGGCACCTGATGGACAGCCCAAGTGAATTATAAACTCTAAAGTTAAGAGTGATCTTTTCATGTAGCCACACTCTTTACAGGAGCACTGAATTTGCTTCCGTTCAATAAATACTACTGATACCTTCATGGAAAAGAACTAATGATTTTGTATCTACTTCTACTAGCTACAAAGTAAAGCTTCTACTAGCCTCACAAAGTAAAACACTTGCCATAGGATAGAACATTATGAGTTTATCATAAAGGATATACTGACATCACTATCTGAATTTCAGTTTCCACCCCAGAGAGATCTGATTCAAATAAATAAGTTATTTATTTAGATGTGGCAATTATCTGACAAGCCACATCTCAAACCAAGTTAAATCTCTGCACAGCCTGCTTTTGCAGCTTTCATGAGGGAAAGGATATGGTTATTTTGTGCCTACAAGAATATTTTTTGTATGTGGACTAAACCAAATTACTACTTTGCAGAATTTCATAAATCTTGAAAATCAAAATCCCAAACTCACCACAGCTGAATCTGTGCTACTTGGGTAGAAGCTACCTGTTTGTAGCAAAAACATAGGTATTATGATTCTGTTTTCAAAGAGAGAATGCCTTCAGCATCATAGCAGCTCTCAGTGCACAGAAGCCACTAGCAAAACAGACAAGCAGCAATATTAGATATAGTTTCAGGAACATAGCATGGCAGTCCCAACATGAGCATTATAAAGCCTCAGCCTGTATTTTTTCCCAGCATTTTGGGCTGGAAAAGTACAGCATATGTTTTGAAATCTCAGATGTATTTACTGATAAATAGTCAAGTATTTAGAGGTCAGTTGACTTACCACAATCTTTCCTAATGGAGTAATTTCAGTCTTGTGTATTTGTTATCAACTCAGTTGTGCCTAAGTTCACACTGTGCATCCTACAGAAACAGAACTGCTTGTTTTCCCTGAAGTGAAGCTGTCGGTTGCTGGAAGTGTAACAGGCAAGCACAGAAGGAAGCACCCTGCCTTGCTGATACCTCATCACTGATTCTGACTATTACTGACCATTAACCTTTTGTAATCTCATCACCACATGGGTGACATTTTGCACACATACCAAAGATCAAAATGCCTGTTTCTTTGCTTTGTAGAGCAAGTTTAGCTCACCCTAACTTCCTGGGTGGAGACACCACATACATTTTTACTACATTGAATGTATGAGCTTTAAATCATCATACAGGTTAGAAATGTTTTAAGTGCCATCAATGGGAATATTCTCAGATGCAGATCACCTCAGATTATCATCATGCAAATACTTAGGCTCAACATAAAATAACACTGCAAGGGTCAAATTTCCTTTGTCTCCCACCACAGTATAGCTAATGCTGCTTGTTTGGGTGGCAGTTCTGTGGACCCAGGGCATTTATCAGTCTCAGAGCACAGAAAACATCAGGCTTATCTTTCTACACTACATTTCTATGACTGCAAAGCATAAATCACTGTCCAGAACCTTATCATGTTAAGGATTGTGTAAATATGAAGAGAAAAGATTGCTTCTCAACCAAAGCAGAAAATGTTTACAGAGGATGCTAATATATTCCTGCAGATCTTTCTGTGAAGGTGACAAAAGCTATGCCAGATAAGTATTACCTTTATGTAGCACTTGCATGTCTAATTTACCCCCTGCAAGCGCTATTTCCAATATAATTGATTTAATATCAGCTCTTTTGGAATGCTCTATTTTCTGGAAGAAGTCTGAATTTTCTTGTGTACAAATCATATCTTTGGTTCAAACACTCAATCTTATTTTTTCACTAAACAGCAAATAAAATTTACCTAAGTTAACTTCAGTGATGTACAGCACACATCAAGGAAAACAGCAACAATAGAGAGGATGGAAAATTAATAGCTGTATTAATGGCAACAGGAAATAATTAGGGAACCCACACAAAGGAGCTATGAGAGAAAATTTAAAAGACTAAAAATAAGTCTTTTGCTGTGAAATAACTATGAGAAGAAAGCAATTATACAATTCTCCATATGGCTTTGATTCATTCTGTCCCCAGGGGCACTCTGTGCCTATTGTAAAGTAAAAAAGAGTTTCATAAGAGAAACACACACAGAAGTAGGTAATTGGTCCCTGGTTTTCAAGACAATTCCCCTTGGTTTCAATCTGAAGCAGATCTTTGGGTATGAAGACCCCATCAGCTCCTCCTGATTCTTAGTAAAAAAGTAAGATTCTGAGATGTAGTCCAAACAAAGAAGAATACTAAGTACTGGAATTAACGTTAATTTTACTTCAAAATTGTGAGATATGAGAGCCATGCAATTCTTGAGGCTCTGAAGCTCTACTGTTTTCTTTTCTCCCTTTCTGACTCCCTCTGGTATTCTCAGAACATGCTGAATGCACACCAATAAAATCATGACATTTACAAAGCACTTCAAGCTGCTACCACTTTATTTTTACATGCAGAAGAGAGTTACTGCCAGAATCACCTATTCAAATAAATTTGGATGCTAAAACAGTTTCCCAGACTGTGAAAGAGTGTGTCAATGTCTCTTTTTTTCCCCCAGAGGAGATTTAATATTCGTGTTCCCAGAAACAATCCTAATGCCATCGATACATCCAAGAGAGTAGTCTGTGTTCACTGCCCTTTACTTAAATTACATTTATTCAAGAAACACAGAATCAGAAGAACAGCATAAAGGCAGTGCTGCTGTACTGGAGAAGAGACAATCAATGTTGGTATCTGCTCCTGTTTATGCATCTAACTGGGAATGGTTGCTGGTGAAACATACATAGTAGTCCTTTAAGTTAGATTTGGAATCCAGGAACTCACCTTCTCTAATTGTGAGTCTAGTCTAGCTAGAGATGAAATTTCAAACTTGCCGAAGGCTCTGGACACATTCTCTGAAAGCCTGTTGGGAAGTTTGCTCTTTCACACCGTTGTTTTGTTTCCTAGACGCTATATCCTGGAGCACTTTCTCCCTAATCTCTTAATTTCCTCTGTGAGAGAAACTCTGTCTCCTTTTTGTACGCTCTCCCTCGTTGCCCCTTGCATCTGACACTAAACTTTAAAATAGATTTCAACAATTTATTTATTTTTACCACTAGACTTTCAAAATTAACTGTCTGGTGACACAGAGGAGAGATAAATCCAATGTCATTACTTGTTCTGTCCGTCCCAAGTCAAGATCCTGAAAGTTTAACTTACAGCTGCTATGTATTTAGCTAGATGAGTAACAACTGAGTTTTCATCAACAATATTAGCAAATATGGGCACTAAATGCTCTTTAAAGGTCATAGAACTACAGCAGATGAATCGCATTCAGTCTCCAAATTACAAACTCTGCAATGTGCAAAATAAGGATAAAGATTACTGAAAGGCAATTTAAAGCACACTTGGAGACTCTCCAGCATAAAAGTTATAAAAACATCTAAGAACTTGATTTATTAAGCAATTGCCCACGTGACTCTTTCATGTGGGACACACTCCACAGGAGGAAAGACCAGAGTAGAATGTGTTTTAATCATCTTCATCTCCTCAGCATTGCTCTGTGTGCATTTCACACAAGGTAAACTAGATCACAACTCTGAAATTTAGATTGAACAATCTAGGTACATTTACTGTGGATGTAGATACTTGATGCCTTCACAAACACGAACTTTTCTAGTAGAATTAAATAGTGGGAAGAAGATTATAAAGGGCAAAGGCTGTCAATTTTCCCCAAGTAGGTGCCTAGCAATTCCTACAGCATGCCTTTGCTGCTCCTATCAGTACTGACAGATGGACTTCCTGCCTTTGCGTCTGTCCATAAGACATTCAGGAAGGAAGGGTTATATCTTTACATGTTTTCCACTTTAATGACTAATTTTTAGAGTACTGAGTCACACTGCCCTTTCACATACCCTCAACATCGGGTATTGTTCTCCCTACTCCCCTTTTCCCATGCCTTTTGTGAAAGGCAGAAAGTTGTAGGTAGATTTTCTAAAAGATGGTTATTTCAAGTAAAATACTACAAATATCACTAATATTCAGGGTTTTCAGGGTGAGAGTGGTGTTTATGTGTTGTGTTGACACCACTGCAAGCCTTGTTCACTACCCTCCTTTTTAGTTTCTTGAGAATTTCAATATACACTGTGTGTGAAATTAGCTTACAGTGGCATTAGGTTAATTTGATTCTCCTAAAATATTCTTGTACTGCTCAAAATATGAATTGCTTCCCATGTTACATGCCTTACGATTTGAATTAGCCTAGCAGACCACACTTTCTTTGCAGCTACTGTAGCAGAGAAGTGTTTTAAAAAACAAAAGCTTTTTATCAAACTCTAGCTATTGATCACAGTTAATATATTCACCTTTAGGGTGGCTTTCAAAGAACCGTCTTAACGCCCAGAATACCTTAGCCCGAGATTCTGACATGTTGTATTAGTAGCCACAGAAGTATATTCATTGTCCTGCTGTTTTAAATTTACAGAAGAAAAGCCTCCCTTTTTGCAGCACTCATCGCTGGACTTGGAATTGAAACATGTACCACATTCTAAAGAAAACATACCAGTAGATACTCCTTTCTGCCAGATAAAGAAGAAGGAAAAAATAAATCTCTCCTGCTAAACTGAAAGTCTGTTACAAAGTACTCACCAAACTCCTAGCAACAGCTGTTGAAGAAATAAAAGAATTCCTGAATCAGTGGGGGATACGAACCTCTCCTACTAATTCACGTTGAAAGGGTGCTGCCGTGAAGCTACAAAGGCAGAACTGCAACCTAATCTTCCCAGAGCAGGCTGCTGCCCGCGGATTAATCAGCTGCTCGCTGCCGCTGCTCTTTGTGGAGCTTAGGGGCTCGCCGTGCGGCAGCGGCAGCCGCGCTTCCTGTTTCAACTTTTCTATCTGCCGGCACTTTAAAGCAACTGTTTTCTTCTCACCACCATAGCTAAAACGAAATGCACCTTGAAAGAATGAGAGGCAGGCAATAGGATTTTCTCCTTATCGTATCCTGCAGGCTCACGGTGATGCCATATTAAGGATATACGTCGTGGACTGTCGAGTTTGGTTTGCCTGCCTGGTTTGAAACATTTGAAAGGTCATGGCAGACTGGGGACGTTTCTGCTGACTGGAAAAGGGCAAACATAATGCCCAGCTTCAGGAAGGGAAAAAAAGGATGACCTCGGGAACTACAGACCAAGATCATGGAGCAGATCCTCCTGAAGGCTCTGCTAAGGCAAACATAAAACAAAGCAGAGGTGATAGGTGGCATCCAGCATAGCTTCACCAAGGGCAAATCATACATGGCAAATTTAGTGGGTTTTATGATAAAGTCACAGTAACAGTGAACAAGGGCAACTGACATCATCTACCTGGACCTTAGTAAGGCATTTGACTCTGTCCCACATGACAACCTGATGACCAAACTGGAAAAAAATGGGCTTAATGGGCAGAGCACTGCTGGATAAGGAATTGTCTGGATGGCCACATGCAGAAGGTGGTGATCAACAGCACAATGTCCACATGGAGATCAGTGACCTCAGGGGTCAGTGCTGGGACCAGTGCTGTTTAACATCTTTGTCAGCGACATGGACAGAGGAATGGAGTGCACCCTCAGCAAGTTTGCAGATGACACCAAGCTGTGTGGCACAGTTGACTTGCTGGAGGGCAGGGATCCATCCAGAGGGACCTCGGCAGGCTGGAGAGATGGGCCCAGGCCAACCTCATGGTATTCAAGTAGGCCAAGTGTAAGGTCCTGTGTTGGCTCAATCCTAAATACAAATCCCGGCTAGGTGGTGAATGGCTGAGAGCAGCCCTCAGGACAAGGACCTGGGGGTCTGGATTGATGAAAAGCTCAACATGAACCAGTAGTGTGCAAGTGCAGCCCAGACAGCAACCATGTGCTGGGCTACAGAAAGAGCAGTGTGGCCAGCAGGGCAAGGGAGGAGATTCTCCCTCTTTAATCTGCTCTTCTGAGCCCCTACCTGGAGTACTGTGTACAGTTCTGGAGCCCCCAGGACAAGGAAGACGTCAAACTGTTAGAGTCCAGAGGAGGGCCACGAAGATGATCAGAGGGCTGCAGCAGCTCTGCTATTAGAGTTGATTAGAGTTGGTGCTCTTCAGCCTGGATAAGAGAAGGCTTCAAGGAGACCTTATAGTAGCCTCTCAGTATCTGAGTGGGACCTACAGGAAGGCTGGGGAGAGACTATTTGCAAGGTCTTGCAATGACAGGACAAGGGATAATGGGTTTAAACTGGAAGAGAGGAGATTCAAACTAGATGTTAGGAAAGGGCTCTTTACAGTGAGGGTAGTGAAACACTGGCACAGGTTGCCCAGGGGGGTTGTGGATGCTCCCTCCCTGCAGGTGTTCAAGGCCAGGTTGAATGAGGCCTTGAACGACCTGTTCTAGTGGGAGGTGTCCTTGTGTATGGCAGGGGGTTGGAACTGGATGATCTTTGAGGTCTCTTCTAACCTAAAGCATTTTATGATTCTATAATACCCACTGCAGATCTGGGCTGCATTCATCACAGTATCTAGAGATGTGCTACAAAAGCTATTTTGCCTTCAGCTAGAACATACCATCATTTACAAATCACACTAGTATGTGCTGAAACTAAAGTTTAACCCATCTTTAAAAGAAGAAGTGAAAAACAGGGATGGGGGCTCCAGTGTGAATAGTAAAACCTTGTAACTTGTGGATGTAGAGCGACACGACTAGAACCCTAGTCCTGGACACAAAGAATAAGAAATTCCTCAATAATGGATTAAACAGCAAGAGACGGAAGTAACAGCTGAAGAAGAGTAATTTAACACAGTAGCTGTAACTAACTGTAATTATTTCTGGGCAAAGACAAACAGGTAGGTTAAATCACTTTCATTGAAGAGTAATATAGAATCATAGAATCATAGAATCATAGAATCATAGAATCATTTAGGTTGGAAGGGACCTCAAGGATCATCCAGCTCCAACCCCCTGCCACAGGCAGGGACACCTCCCACTAGAGCAGCTCGCCCAAGGCCTCATCCAGCCTGACCTTAAACACCTCCAGGGAGGAAGCATCCACAACCTCCCTGGGCAACCCGTTCCAGTGCCTTACCACCCTCACTGTAAAGAACTTCCTCCTAACATCCAGTCTAAATCTCCCCTCTTCCAGCTTAAACCCATTCCCCCTCGTCCTAACATTACTAGACCGTGTAAATAGTCCCTCCCCAGCTTTCCTGTAGGCTCCCTTCAAATACTGGAAGGCCACTATAAGGTCTCCTCGAAGCCTTCTCCTCTCCAGGCTGAAGAGCCCCAACTCTCTCAGCCTGTCCTCATAGCAGAGGTGCTCCAGCCCTCTGATCATCTTCGTGGCTCTCCTTTGGACCCGCTCCAGCAGTTCCATGTCCTTCTTGTATTGGGGGCTCCAGAACTGCACACAGTACTCCAGGTGGGGTCTGACGAGAGCAGAGTAAAGGGGGAGAATCACCTCCCTTGCCCTGCTGGCCACACTTCTCTTGATGCAGCCCAGCACTCGGTTGGCTGTCTGGGCTGCATGTGCACACTGCCGGCTCATATTTGTCTGTTCGTCACTCCTCTGCAACAGATTGGAAGTTTCTCAGTTGGTTAACAGGTTAATTGCCTCTGACCCAGACACAAGTGCTCCTGGCAGCTTCTTAGATCTCCTATCTGTTGTTCTTGACTATAAGAACGTCTGTAACAGTTCTGAAGGTGAAGTCAGTAGTCAGCTGAGTATACGGACTACTTACTGGGTCAATAATCACATGCATTAACCATCCTGAAACAGACTAGAAGCACTCACAAAGCAGAGAGGCAGTTTAAATGATTCAGGTGGGGTTCTGTCATACAGTTACTAATTACCAACTCCTGCCTCAGATAAAGCAAGGAGCAACACAGCTTAGGAGAACTGGTTAAGTGGAAGTGGTCAGTCATTTGTGTGACATGATGCCTCTGAAAAACACATTTTAGGAGCCCATGTGTTAAGAATCAGTATCAACCAGTGCTATTCATAAATCCCTTTGAAGTTCAGAAGATGTAGTAAGCTCACTGCAGACACTTACTACAGCTGTAGTAAGAGCTTGACTAAAATGACACCACAATTTAAAGAAATCTCAGTCTATACATTCACAATCGAAACAAATCCAATGAGATTTCAAAAAAACTACAAACTACTTCATTTTGCATCATTTTCACAGTGATATTCTCTCTTTCTATTCTGTTAATGTCGCTCCGGTTCCTACATGCAGTCTTCCTAATTTAGTTGTCAAGAGATGCTTCAGGCTTCTTTGCATTGTAACTATAACTTAAAGGCTTCAGTTGGAACTGCAATCAAACATTGAAGATGGAAACAAAACGTTTTGAACCTTTAGTGGGATCAAAGAATTCCAGTCGCTGTGACCTGCCTAGACAATCACACTAACCTCTGGATTGCCCTGAAACCTGCTGATAGCTTAAGACAGTTGTCAATAGCTAAAGGTCCACAGTGGAAAAAGTTCCTGCAATTCTAAGTATTTTTTTTCACCTTGGAAGAAGCTTTCAAGATAGGCAAGATGAAATTTGTGAGTTCTAAAACTAGTCACTGAAAAGGTTACATTGGAGTCTAGAAACTTCTCAAAATGTGTAACTTCCAAATCATGAAACTCACTGACATTGCTTCTTTTTAAGAGATTGTCTAAGCTTTGGTGCTCTTCTGAGACACCCAAGAATTCTTTCTCAGGGAAGTTTTTAACCTTTGAGTATGTGTCATTATCATTATCTTCTCTCTCCATATTTATTTACAGCATGTGCTATGTGATAGAAACACCAATACAAAGATTGCAATCCAGAAGACCACCATTTCACATGACTTTGGAAGGCAATCTGCAGTTGTGCTCTGGCCAGTTATGCAGGGGTAGGACCTAAGTATACACACTCATAAATCAATGTAAGAAAAGACTGTTTCCAGTACAGATACCAAAAGACTATCTAACAAATTCCACTTGGTTTTTGCCAGGTCACACTGGCACGAAGCAGCATTTTCATGACCTGTATACCTCACTATGCATCAATAAACAGACACATGCAAAAGGACAGCTTAAGTAAACTAAACCAGAGATGCCATTAAAAAAAGGCCATGTACAATTTCCTGGAATACTCAAAGGTAGTTTGATTCTGCAGAGTATAATGCAGCTTTCTCATAATGCATAGAATTCCTACTCACAAATTAGGAGAGCAGGGAATTAAAAAAAAAAAAAAAAAAAGAAAGAAAAAGAAAACAAAGTGGGAGAAGCTTTATGTGAAAGGTCAGCATCATTATAAACCTGATGAATGAACAGACGCAGCTTGAAAAGCAGGCTGGCTATTTCCTGACCACAAGTGAAATCCTTCAGCTGCAGATTCTCTCCTAGAGATCTTTCTGGTGATAGCTCCAGTTTTTCCAGCGGCAAAAGCAGTACACGATGTGCCATTCCAGAACATGCCTTAGCCTGGAGCTTTGCCTTGACTACTGGTCTGCAGAAGGCTGGCAAAGATAACAACTGTAATAGGAAAAATCTTAGGCAAAAGATGCCTACAACACACACGCCAAAAATGGCTCTCTTTCTCAAGTCACGCCAATGACTTTGCACCAGAAACTCCACACTCCCTGCTGCATCATCAGCCATGGTACTACCACAGCCTACGTTCCTACTACAATGTGGCAAGTTATTACTGGTTTTACACTGGGAGAATTGTTAGTGCCAGCAAGACTGCAGGGAAAAGGAATAAAGAGCTAATAACTAACCTAATGGCTTTAGAGGACTGGGGCAACATCACATGTGGAATATCTGTCCTGAATTTAGACTAGAAATCATGTTGATATCAAACCTGTTAGAGGGAAAGGCAGTAAATTTCAAATATAGATTCTCCTGTATGATGCAGCTTTACTGGTACAAAGTGGATGAGCTTTAGCAGAATACATTATACTCAACCATAGTGCATGGTGTTCAGAAATGAAGATGATGCACAAATGTCCAATCTTGTTGTTTACTGCACCAGAGCAGAGATAAAGCAGCACAAAGCTATATGAAAAGTTTTGTGTGTGTACATATATTTAGGGTTTTTTGAGTTCCATCATCCCTGAAAAAAAAGTATGTTATGTAAGACAGACAGAGAAAATACAACAAGGTAGTAACACAAATGCCTCTCGGTGATGGCGTGACTTTGTTTGGTCTTTAACAGTATAGATGTTTGTGATGTTTTGTGGCCCCCTAGTGATGCCACTTCATTTTTCCACTGCTCGGTTCTGTCAAGCTTTTCACAGCGGCAAGTTTCTCGTCTTCTGTTTTCAACAAAGTCATAATTTACTACTTCTACCTGATGCTTGAATTAGATGACAAAATTATGAGCATTTCTGAACACTCTGACAGAACCAGGTAGCGAGCTTACAGGAAAAATACCACCAGTATAGTTGGCTTGCCCCAGTCAGCTTGAAGTCAGAGCCAAGATGTAGCAGTCACTGTCATCATATAGAGCAAAAGCTCTCTAGACCCTTTTCCTTAGAGCAGACACTAATCACCTTACACACTGCACAGCTGTTGAAGAATTTCTGAAAGCACTGAAAGCTGCTGTTTCTCATGTACAATGGTGTGTCACAGCAAACACAGGAGGGAACAGTCAGCTACTTACCTCGGACTCCACATTTACACTACTAGCAGTCAGTTTTGTAGTTAGGTGTTACTTTACCTTACAGTTGAAATATGTGCCTGCTTTTCCAAGTGAGGGCATCTACATGTTGACACCATAGTTAAAAAACCCCACACAGCTTCTAAAAGAGAAGCCTAAAAGTTCCTTTTAATAAGAGTTTTGCAAATGATTCTATTACTGCTTTATATCTGCTCTGTTATTTTTATTGTCTTTTTTAATATTTAAAAGTCACCTAAAAATACATGAAAATAAGTGGAAACAAAAGGTCTTCTCGAGTGAAAGGAAGATCAGAACTCAGCAGCTGGCCCTTGAAAACCTGTTGTTACACTATTCTTTTCCTTCTTCTTTCCTGTAATTTCCTGTTCTTATATAAAATTCATGGCTACCTCAAGTGTTTTCTAAAGACTGAAATTGGAATGAGCAGAGAGGTTAACTGTTGTTGCTGATAGCAGAATATTGAGATAATACAATGAGGAAATATAAGCTTTGTTTCTGTCCTCACTTCAAGGATAGTAATAATAGAAGTAATATAGTAACAAATAATACTACTGCAGTTGATTATTGGAAAGGAGATTGATTTTGAAAGGGGAGAGAATCTTCAAGTTTCTCACCCAATTTTATTTTATCATATATATCGTGGTGTTTTTTGCTTTGAAAGTCAAACATGTAGCAAGGGTAATGGGTAAACTAGTTAAGTGGATTACCCTTCTTTTTCTAGGGGGGAGAAAGGGAAAAGGAGTGTTAGCTGATGGATTGGATTGTCAGATTGATTTCTTACTGATTTATGAAGTTTCCCAACTAAACTATCTAACATATTTGGAAAGCCACAAGGAATACATTCAGCATCTCCCTTTCTCACAGCTGTCCTGTATTAAGCAACTGATTCTCCTGAAATTAACCTTCTGCTTTGCTCAGCAAAAGTGCACTGTTCCTGCAGTCAGCTGATGCCACTGTGCTTCCTCCTGGAAAAAACTTTGTCTTCGTAAGTTATCCTTCCATCAAATCCAGTTCTAAAAGTAACACCTGGTTTAAAAAATAAATAGAATTATTATTTTATTGAAGCTAAACAGTGCTTGTTTTCATCTGTCCTACAGAAATCCAGTACTGGCATACCAATTGAATTACTGTGTGCATGTCAGATGAAGGGGGGTTAAATACACAGTATTTTCAGTAATTTGAAAATTGCTAAAAACAAGCAGGGAACAGCAATGCAGCTGTGATTAAGGCTTAATTCCTATTTCTTTTGCTGATAGCAGCAGCCAAACCATTGCCTCCTGCCAAAGCACAGATGTGACAAACTTTCATGTTGCTTGTTTTCATCTAAGTAATTCTTCCCTTTGGTTTTTTTTTCTGTGCATTTCTTTTTGCTTATGAGCTTGCATAAGTCCTACAATATTTTTTTCATCAACTTTTTAACAGTGAAAAATGAGAAACTTGGAGCATAAATTGAAATAAAAATCCTAACAAATGAGTTTGTATTTCTACCTTTTTAAAAAGGCCAGAGATAAGCTACTTCTGCATAAAAAAATCAGAAAGTGCAGAAGAAGTGATATATTGAATAATACAGAGATTTCAAGAGTCTCTTCCATTCAAAAACCTTTTGGATAACTGTCATGGTAGGCCTGATAGCCCCCAAATAGGCTTATACATGTACTGACTTGCCCAGACATGTTTTTTTCTGCTCTCCCCCTGCTTCTGCTGTGGGAAGAAGCAACTGCAGGAAAGAGGACAAAGAACCTGGAGCCACTGAGTCTAAGGACTCTGGCCTGCCCTGACTTGTTTACATCCTGTGGTAAACAAGGTACACACACTTAGTTTGCACCTGTCTTGTGCAAGGCCTATGCTTTACCCAAATTTGGGTAAAGCGAGCCTATGATTTCACCTAATGTGGTCAAGCTTGGATAACTGCCATTCTGATTGGCTATTCTGTGTCCAAAGGCCCATTAGTCTTGGTCTGTATTGATAAGAGTTGAGCAGGTAATCACAGAATCATAGAATCAACCAGGTTGCAATGCGGTGTGCTCTGCCATTGTATTCATGCATGCTGTTGCCTGCTGCTGTTACTCACTGCCTCAGTGCATCCTGAATTGTCTGGAAACTGCCTGCCTTGGGTTTACCAGGAACAGGCTCTAAATGCCTCCACATGATTGGCTTGCATAGCCAGCGTAACATCATGCTGAGACTGCACATCGCAAGACATCCTGCCTGCACCTGAAAGTCTCCTGCCAAGATGGGAGGAAGTCCTGGAGATACAAAGATCATCCAGAGGACCAGGTCAGAGATTGTCTACCTCCTTTCCCAGCACTCCATGAAGCCTGGGATGAATCCAAATCCTCAGTGGCTGACAAGTAACAGAATTCCCTGAAGGCATTCGGGTACTGTCTGAAGCTGTAGCTAGCCCCATGAGTTGGGAAATAATATTTTGGGAGTTAATACTTAAAGCCTCTTGTAATCCACCATAATCCACCATAAGCAGAAAGGAGCTCCTTGAGTCCATCTAGTGGGTAAGCAGTATGTTGACTGCAAGTGGTATATTGGCCGCAAGAACATGCTCTTCCAGTTCAGTTAATGTTTATATTATATCGGGGGGTTGGAGCTGGATGATCCTTGAGGTCCTTTCCAACCTAAACCATTCTATGATTCTATGATTCATTCTATGATTCTATATATTTTTGCAAGTAATTTCTAGATCCCATGTTACTATCTGTGTAAAGTTTCCATGACTGTGCAAAGAACTCATTATTATTAAGAATTAGTGGTTGGGGATGGTGATCATCTCACATTAATTACCCTTCCATTACAATAACTGAGGAAGTAGTAGGGGGTCAAGTCAGTACCAGATGCCACTAATTTCTAGACTCAGAAGCTATGCGAGGTTTGAATTTCATCAGAAATCTCACACAACCAATATAGAAGAAGGGACTTCTTACATGAAAAGGTGGTAAACATTGTTATTTTCCCTGCACAAGGAAGGTTTCTGAATTCCTTCTGGTTTCATTAGTTTGATAAAGAATGAAAGAACTCCATCATACTGCTGCATTTTATTTAGATCTGAGGTAGGTCGTAGCTGAAGCAAATACAACATTACCTACTGAATTCTGTTGTTACTGTTAATTAAAAATAGGTTATGGAATACTACGAAGTCTGGTTAAACAAAAGTTCACTCGATGAAGCTCTTGTTTTAAAAACAATTAATTCCTCACTTGCCTCAGCAAATGTCTGATTCTGAAACAGTTATGAGTTAATTAAACATTTATGTAGTTTTTCACTCTTAGTTGTTGATCACATTCTGCATTCTCACACACCGGATGAGTCCAGTGCTTCACCAAAGATCTTAGCAATTAATCCTCCCTTTCCACCCGCGTCTAAAGCAGCCATTTCAAGTGCAGACCGAGTCTGGAACTCTCTCAGTCACTGGGTGTCACTGTTGCAGCACCGAGGATTTAGGAGGCAAGCAAACTTATTCTATTCTTTATTATCAGAGGTACATTCCTGCTGAGGCTGAGTCAGTGTGGCGTTCATTACAGCCTGAATATTTAGAAGTGTTCAGGCCTGAGGGAAATTTATGCTTTCAGGGGAGGCCATTCTGTCAGTGGCTTTTCATTTAAGGTTTAAACCTCTGTTTCTAGTTTAAACTATGTCCTTTTATTTCTTTGTTTCTGCTGCTCTATCAGAGCTGTACTTCTGAAAGTATTTTTTCTGTGTACACACAGTATCCAGAATTCTGGTTCTACATATATATATATACACACACACACACACCAGGACCAGACTTATATGCATATTTCTGTATTTATATGCATGTATTACAACAACACAAGAGACTGAAAAATACTCTCAAATCCTGGTAGGTTTTCCTGGTAGGTTCCTCTAAGCAATAACTTAAATCATTAACTATTGCAAAATTAAAACATCTGCCCTTGGCCTTTAGAACCTGAGGGAAAGCTGAACAGTAAGAGAAATGTCAATCTACATATTTGCCACTTTGAATAACTTAAGCATGTAAGAAGCTCACAGTCTCGCTTTTTATAGGGGCTTCTCCAAAACCCCTGAAGATGTGCTACAACAGCACTACAGTCACCAATTAGAAATTGACTACCATGATATTATTTCACTGTTTTGAACTGTTTAAGTGAGGCAAAATGAGACTAAATGGAACCCAAGTTTAGAGAGACAAGCACAACATAAGCTGAGTTTCCTATTCATTGGGCTTTGTACTGCTTGCTGAGAAAGCTGTATGTCTGTACTTCCTTTGTCCTAGCAAATAACAAAGTGGAGGTTACTGTCTTGACAGTGGATGTGACTGAGAGACACCAGCTATAGATGTACTTGTGAACAGAATCCTGGTTGCCTTCTGTGCCATTTTGGGGTTCTTTATATGCCAGCTTCTCACAGGTTGAATCTTCCTCTGGGTATGGCCAGAGAATAAGGAAGGTACAAGAGGCGCTACAACCATGACATAAGGACCAACAGCAGGAGTTTCACAATATGCTTTCAGAAAAGTATTTTGAGGGTACGAGTGAGTGGAGATGCCAACTGAGGACACCATCATCCGCTGCCAGTTCTGCAAAGTCTGAGCAACTAGTAATGAAGCATTTATTAGTGTGCCAAACCTGCATCCACTCCTGAGCTCCTGCTGCTGCCATGCCAGACCTGCTTCCTTCTGTTCACCACACCTCAACACCATGCCATACCATCTTGCCAGGAGTGGCTCTCAGTATCCTTGCCCCAGTTTTCATTTAATTTCTGTCACCTGCTGACTCCTAATGTCTACACCAGACATAGGAAGGCAATCCAAGCACATAATCAGGAAACCTATTTTCCAGTCTTACTGGGTTGCTAAAATAACCAACAAAGCATTATGAACAGCTACTGCAACAAAGACTGCACTTCCTGGGGCTGGCTGCTTGTTATGGAGGCAGGGAATTAATGTGGCTGAGTCAGGAATTTATATAAAAAAAGAGTTATTTTATTTTCCTGAAAACCTGCCCCCAAAACTAGATACAGAAATTAATTTAATTTTTAATTAGCAGGTTCAGTTGGTTGAGAAGATCTACAGGGATACCACAGGTAGACTTGACTATTTTAGAAGTCAGAAGTTGGAAAAGGCTTGAGCTATTAAATATAGCATCCTCAATATCAAGATAAGGCTGAGCCAAAGCTACTCACAGAAGAGTCAGGCTGGCTTGAATGGAAGGGCGGTCCAAACGCTTGTCCCTTTGGGTCTTTCAGAAGCCTCCGAGGGTTGTTAAGAGCTATAAAGCTGCATAAAGGAGGTGCTTAAGGTGAAGCAGTCCAAAGCAGAGACAGCCCTGTCCCCCAGGAGCTTGTCTTTCAGAGTACCAGGGGCTCCTTGTGCAGAAGCTATCCAGGCAGCGGGAGAATTCCAAGGCAGGAACGAACTCCAAGGCAGGAATGAACTCCAAGGTGGGAAATCTCCTCAGTATTTATACCCTTCCTAGACAAAGAGCTGAGTTACCACTTCCTAGGCGCAAAGAACACAGCCAATCCCCAGCTGATTCCAGCGCGGGCCCTGCACAGGGCACCCCTCCTGCTGGAAGGGTCCCTTGCTCCCCCCCTTCATGCCTGCAGGGCAGGGGGGGGAACAGGTCTTTTTGCACCTTTTTCCGCTCCCATTCAAACCACAGAGGGAGAGGAATTTTGGGGTACACAGGACTCCAGGACACTGCTTCCTCACCAATTCACTGTCTTGCACTCTGCCAGATTTTCAGATGAAAAAGCTTTTCTAGGAGATACAGAGAGGGCAAAAGTGGTTTGGGAAATGTCACATAAGCTTTGACTATCTTCAGTTGTTATCCAGTATCCTTAAGCTCAACAAGTGTTTAAGTGTTCCCATGAGAACTCATTAGAGGGACATGTACTGGATTGAAACTGCAAGAAACAAAGCATGTCCGAAGTCCAGTATCACACTGTTTCAAAGTGAAGAGGAGACTGTGCTAAACATGGAACGTTTTGTACACTCTAATACTGAAACTTGTGATATGATACTAGCAAGCTGTGTGCCACAGATCCTGTGAGACTACTCTAGGTGGAAGATTCACTGAGAGTGAGTTACCTTAGATAACTGCTCTGTGTTAAACTACTCATTGGTAATACCAATTGTTCCTTTCTTTATCAGTAAAATGACCTCAGCTAATGTGCTGGATTCAAAACATCTCATGTGCAACAGTTTCATGGCACACCTACAATGCAACAAAATTCCAAACCAGATGCCTCAAGATTGCTTGTCTCAGGAGACAGGAAAGAACATAGTGCCTTTCATAAGAGTTTTCTGGTTTTGGCTTGGTCATTTCAAAATTAAACATCTGGGATGCTGACCAGCCAAGATGCCTAACCCCGAAGACATAAATAATAACACTGGAACAAGGAAGTAATTTTAAAAGGAGAAAAACACACAATAAGTTGCAACAGCAAACTGTACTTGATGCTTCATTCTTCTCTCATCTAGCAAGTTCAGACATGTTGATCTGGTCAGCAACTGAATGAATGAACCAACCGAAACTGTATCCACAATGATTCTTTAATAGAAATTGAGTTGATTTAACAGTTTCCTTGAAATACTTTACCAATAGTAGCACCAGAGGGAAGTCAGATAGGAAATTGAGAGTGCAGTTTATTGAAGATTGACAACAATGTAATGATCTTGTTTCACTCATTAGAGAAAACAGTGTTCATGGGTGCTTCGTGCCTAAGTGCATCCCCAGGACAGTAGAGTTCAACACAACTGTTCAGGATACTCACAAAAGTTGCATTTACAATGTATGACTTCTATGGAAAAAAAAAAAACCCAGTTAATTTCTGTAAATGAATTTCTGTAAAATCCTAGTTTGCTGAGTGGATTTTTTTTTAAATCTCCCCCAGCAATATTCTGATCACATAAACACCTTTTTCATAATCGCTGTGAAAGACAATGTGAAATCAAACCCTACCATCACATCTTTGGATGCTTCTCTGAAGCAAACCTACAGGAGGTCCTTTTTATTACAAATGAGATTTCCTTCTGATGCTGATTTTGCGAGGCTTTTTATAAATGCATCTTCCTCGTCAAACAGAATTGTGAACCTGACTGAGGGTCGAGGTCTCTCTCCTTCCCTGAATTAGCCCATTTTAATAAGAAAACGCGTGGAGAAGCAGGATTTCTCACAAAGCTTATATGCTGTTGGTACAAGAAGATTAAGAACTGCTCTGTATTTTCCTTTGATTCTCTGCAATCTCTTTCCAGCACCATACAAATCTCCTCTAGATTCTGGCAGAAGTCTGACAGCTTATTTGATTTCTTTACAGCATGTGGGATAGCAGGGGTGATATTTTTTCCTCCTTACACTGCAGGGTAACAAAACCTGCCCAGATCCACTATCATACACACACCCTGAATAACTATTCTAGTCAAAGCATATAAATTTCTTTCACAGAATAACCCTCACTCAAACAAGTTGCAATGAAGCTCTTAAAACAAACTATTTGCAATAACTCAAACACTGGAAAAAGGTTCAGTAACTAAATGTAATCTGAAGAAATGTTTGCTATAGTCACCAGACCAGTAAGACTATATATAATTAATATATTTAAACATTTCCCCCAGAAGATTTTTTCCTCTCCAATACTACCCTTTAATTTTGAGCCTTGTTGAAGAAAAAGCTGACCTATAGATGCTAGATACCAATTCATGGTGGTTTTTCATCATATATAGACATATCCACATAAAATTTGACCAAATGATTTTTTTCCCTTCAAATATTGTGTAGTCACATAAAAATAAACCAAACAAAATCACTTACACAAACATACTGCAATTAAGGAGAATAAGCAACTTACTTGGAAGATACATGGCAAAGAAGGTGTGTTACTATTAGGTTGCTTGGTTCATTTTCAATTTCCAATCTTTTTGATAGAAAGTGAAGATTTTATTATTAACTTCCCTGCCTTTCTTCTGTACTGAAATTCTGGAATATACAGACACAGAGATTTCAGCCAGGGATGAAAATTAAGAGAAAAGCTGTATCTGCAAGGAAACAGATTTTAAATACCAGCTTCCTCTGAGAAAGCTCTGCTCATTCTGTTTTTTCTTCCAGTTTCATTATACAAAAGCTAGCTGTGAAATTAGATCCTGGCCACTGTGAATCTAAACTCCAGTAGTAAAATAAGCAGCCAGTCTGTGTCATCTTCAAAGCACAATCCCTCAAAACAGTCTTTCTTAGCCACCATTTATAACACAGAATCTTGCTAGTAAAACGCAAATCAATGGGGCACACCAACTGAGTTTGCAATACTGGCACTTGCCTGAGGAGATCAATTCAAGAAAGGGAACATCAACTAAAGAAGTGTAACAGATAGTTGAGCACCTCAATTGATGAAAGCATCAAAATAAGTGTGAAATTGGAAGGTAATTGGCACCACTTCTTGCTGAAAATTAATGATTACCACCTCCAGCATGAGAAGTTGGTTGTTTTCTAATACACCTGTGCTTATGAACTGAGATGCAATCTTGATTTGCTGTGCAGAAATATATCACTCAGCTAATACACAGAATCATATGATGCTTTGGGTTGGAAGAGATCTTTAAAGGTCGTCTAGTCCAATCCTCTTGAAGTAAGCAGACACATCTTCAACTGTAGTAGGCTTCTCAGAGCCTCCAACTAACCTGGAATGTTTCCAGGGATGGGGCTCTATCATGGAGGGCCTATAGGCCTGAAAATAGGCTTGTTTTATGCCTTACTTTGCCTTGCCTGCCCAAACATGTTTTCCTCCCCGAACCAGTGTAAACAAGCCTGAACCAGGGGTAAACACATTAAAGGCACAAAAGGGTACAATAGGCCTAGGTGCCACAAAGTCTGGCCTGTATATAAGGCCCAGGTAGCAAACAAGTTATATAAGCAGGTTGTAAACAGGTTGCATAAGCCCACGCTGTCAGCGTGTGGCCCAGCCTATGCTCTCTCCATATTTGGAAGTACAAGGCAAGTGATATAGCCTATTATGGTATTGTTTGGCTGGCTGCCAACTCTGATTGGTCACTAGTAGCCGATTAGGCAATTAATCTCAGGCCCATAGTTCATAAGTGGGGGCTCACACGTACTCTCATTTGCTTCTTCTCCATTGCTTCTCTTCTGCCCCTCCATTGCTGCTTCTACATGAGCTTCTGCTAGCTCTCACTAGCTCTGACTCATGCACTCTCGCTTCACAAGTGTGCTCACACTCACGCTCAGGCCCCGTGCTTGGGCCCCCCTGCTTATGATTGCTAACATTCGGGCACATCTTGTTATTATTATTATTTAGACTCACTGGCCTTTACTTATGTTGTTATGGAGACAGAATCTCCCAGCCAGCTATGGTGAGCTAATCAGGATTTGATCCTGCATTGCCTGTTATTATCTAAGGAGCTCAGACTCCCCAGCCAGCTGTGCACACCTTGCACGCCTGCTGCCTTCATCACCTGGTAAAAGCCATTGCTGCCGAGATACCAGGAGCAGACCCTTTTGTCTGCACGTGTGATCAGCCTGCCAGCCAGCGTGAGAACCGTGCTCAGACTGCACGGCATCCTTCTCCAGCACCAGAGGTCCTGCCAGCAGTCCCTGAACCAGTCCCTGTACAAAGCATCCAGAAGGAACCAGGAGACAAGGCAGACAAAGCATCCTTGCCAGGAGAACAAGGTCAGAGACTGTATTCATTTCCTCAGATAGCTGGGAAGACTGCATCCTCTCCCCAGAAGCCGGGAGGATTATTCATGTCCCCTAGAGCCGGGAAGATTTCCTTTCCCCTGAAGCCGGGAAGATTTCCAGCCTCTAAGTCCATGGGCAAAGTTCCCCTGAGGTTTGGACGTTAGGTAAATAGGCTGTTGACATAGCCCCGGAGGGTGATTAATGATTATTGATGATTAATCAGAATTGTGAGTAAAAGATTTAATACCTCTGTAACATTTGTAATCTCCTGCTATAGAGCAGAAAAGAGTTTCAGCCCACTCTGCTGGGCAAATGGTATATTGACCCCAAGCGGCATTGAGCCGCGGGGAAACTTCTCTCTGTTAATAGTCTGTTAATAGTTGTATGCTAGTTATTGTAATATAGTTATTAATAAGCCATATTGTGTTATTATACCCCTAAGGTTCTTCCATAACCATGAAAGATCCATTTAATATTAAATATAGTGGTTGGGGGTGACAAGAGTTCAGAATATTGAGTTCAATAAATATATATTTTTATAAATATTATCTCATACTTGTTAATTTCTCCCCTTCACCACAAACCGGCGTAGGTGGCAGAATCTCCCTCTGCGACAGGCTCCTACTGCCTCTCTGAACAACCTGTGGCAGTGTTTCACCACCCTGATTGTCACAAACACAAACATCTGCATATATGTATGTCTGGGTTAATAATAATTAAAAAATAAAAACGCACATCAGATAGAAAATATGAATCCTTTCAAGTCTGAGTAACTTTTGTTGACTATCTCCTTTTGTTAAACACCTACTTCAGTCCATGCAGTTCTGTGCTGCTCGTTTCTTGTATAGACCAAAGCTGCCAGGTTAATACTAGGAAGAGCATTGTTGCAAGACATGGAACACAATGAAGCATTCAGCGCAGTCTCCTCTGGGACACTGGGAATGGCAGCATTGTAGTTAGAAACACATTACAGTTCTGTAGCACATGAAGCATTGTGGGAACCAAAAAAGGGAGTCAGCTAAATGTGATAAATGATGTATCTCTGGAGTGCATCCCTGTGTGCCTTTGATGTGGTATGATTGAGGTTAGAAACATAGTAAGCTGGTATTCTCACCTTGTGTAACGTTTGTATAGAAGCACAGCAAATTTAGAACAAAGAACTGAAAGTAGTCTGTGCCAAGGTAGCCAACACCTCACTGTTGTCTGTCTGTTATCCAATCAGAATGTTAAAAATATTTTACCCAGTCACTGTATTCCGTAACTTGTAGAATTACCACAATTGTAAAATGGCATATAAGAAGATTGATGCTATAGCAATAAACGGCTTTGGCTATTGTGTTTACCTGTTTTTCTGTCACCGTTATTTTGTCTGTCACTAATTAATATATACAGCAACAAAGCATTGTAAGGATTGAGCTACAATAGCAAGCTGCATATTTCCTACTTCATCAGGACAGAAAAACCTGAGGTTTTGAGGGTGAATCATTTCTGGAAGGTTTTTAGGTTAGCTTTGCAGACTAAATCGGTACAAGTATTTCAGTTAATGATATAAAGAAATAACTTCTCTTTTATATCCTGCAGAAGGAAAATGAGTGATCTCCATCTGCATAGAAGTGCAGAAAGCTTGTAATGGCACTGCTCTCCTCAAACTGACTGATCATTTACTCAGGTGTGTGACAAATGACAAACCTCTCTCACTTTTGTTTCCTTCTTACTGAACTGACAATAATAGAAGTGTGGGTGCTTTCTAAATAAAAGAGGTTTGAATAGTTTACAAACCCAGAACAGGGTTAGAATTGTTCAGGCTCTAAAATGTAAGGAGAAAATTAATTTTTTTCAGGGCTTTTTCAAGAGATTTAAATGGTGTGTATACAGGCAAAAGCATTTCTTAAAATTCAAGGTTCCTCTTTGTTTCTGTTAGTGTGGTACAGGGAATGGAGAATGCAGTCAAGTTTAATGAGAAAAATCACACTGTTCTGTAATCATGAGAAAAAACACTTTGAAGCAATAATGCACAAGAACATATCATAATTAACCATTTTCAGCCTACACATCTTTTTTCTTTTTTAGCATACAGACTATTAGTTCAATTACTGCTATTGATCAGGTTGGGGCTTGTTTAGATTATGTCAAAGTTTCAGAAATAATGAAAAGAGGCATTGTTCTGTTTAATATGGAACGAAACACTCATTAAAAAATCTTACCATTTTTTGAACTGTGCTTTTTGGATACAAACTGTAAGCAGGTGGACAGGCCAGCTGGAAAGCAGAAGGCAAAATAAACAAAAAAAACCCCAAAAACTAGAAAGTTACAATTGCTCAAAGCAAGAGACACATTTATTAAAGATGAATCCCTAGGGAGGTTTTATAAGTATTTTTGGAAATACAAATATTCATGCTTACTTAGGTCCTACCTCAGTAAACAGCATTTTTTTTTCTGAAACTAAATTGCTTTTTGCTAAACATAGCTGATGCACATCACTCAAACAAAGTCCTTTGAGTTTTACATAGAGTATTCACTTTTCTTATCAAATCTCATTCTCAGTGATCAATCCTTTGCTCACAATAGACGGCAGAAAAATTATCACACCAAGTATCTATGTGAATAATGGGCTACCAGTTCTTCCTGCTTATGGAATTAAAGGAATACATTAGAAGTTTCTCGGTGCTTTCATTACTGCTCTTTGGTAAAAGGAATGAAACTTCACAATATTTAATTTGATTGCTTGCTAATGGTTTTGCAAAATCACTTGTGACTGAAGTGATAGCTCTTACCACCATTAAAGGGGGAAAATGGTTGGTTTTTTTCTTCCATTATTGCATACCAACCTACTCTTTGTGCCTTTGAAATCAAAGAAGGGAACTGCAGCTCTGTAATAATAAGAATGGCTGTGCAGGATACAAGAAGCTTGAAGCTTTCCTCTTAGATTGCAGATCTGCGAAGGTCCAAGAAATAATAGATTTACCTTTTATTTCAAAATGGACTTGAAAACAGTGCAGTTTCATCGTTAGGTAAAAAAAAAATCCCAACCCTGCTCTACTAGAACATACACATCTAAGGTTAAACAGTGAAACAGATTACTGGATGAAAACAGGGTTTGTGATTTTACTCACTGATGTATGCAGATTATCTGTTTATGTCTTTTGATTTTCAAAAAGATTCCAAAAGAAAAATACTCCAAAACTATTTTTTCCACACCTGTAAGTGACACAGCAAATATTCTCTATGCCTGGTACTAAGCAGTGACTGTGGCTAAAAGAATGACTTCACCAAGTATATTTTTGTCAAGCCTACATAATATGGAAAAGCCATGCTAGTACTCTCATGTTACAGTGAGTACTTGTGAGAGCACATCTCTCCCTCCAAAATAAGCAGATGAAGTGGAATGCTGAATATTTACCACCTCAGAAGTATGGAGATACTTCAGTATCTTCTGGCAAATCTCTGCAGGTGGTCAGCTCTGGAAAATTTCCAAGTGCACTACTCAGAAGAGCAGCTCAACCACCAGAGAGTGGGAAGGAATTACCAAGGGCCGGGTTGTGCCAGTGCCTGGTCAGTATTTTATGTAAATCATTAACATTAGAGTTTAGTAGAATTTGCTTAATATTTCAACATTTTTTCACCTGGATGTCCTATACCATCTTGGAATTAAACAAATTAATCAAATAATTGCAGTTTTTCAGTAAACTGGAGCACAGCACTGTGAGATACAAGTTCTGTGCAGTTGTGGAGGTTCCTGTTAACCACAAGGTATGCGAAATCTCTAACCAGTGTTTACAACATAACCCTTTTTTTCCCCTGAAATGTCACAAATAACATAACCTGGTAAGGAACTATGTTGAAATTACTGTGATTAATATGAGCTTTAAGCTTTTCAAAACAACCCCCCCTACTATTAAAACCTGATGACTTGGTATCTCCACAGATTTCAGTATCAAATCCCTCACAGATTTGTTCTACGCTCAAAGAATGCTCTACTTAGAATTCTAGAGCACTCAGAAACATACCAACTGCTTTAAATAGCCTTCTAGAGGAATTGCAGTATCATTTTAGAAATAAAACAGCTACTCATTTGGATACTATCACCACAAAATTATATAAAATTAATCTCCCATACTCTTAAATTTGCCTCTACATAAAGTCTTTGCAACAGAGTTAATGCCTTCTACACAGAGCAGTCTCTAATCTTAACGAATGCTTCTGACAACATATACTTCATCTTTGGAACCTGCCATAGGAAACACATATGATACAATGACTACAAACTCACCCCAAGTTGTAATTCATGTCTCTTGAAGGAACAAAAATGCCGCATATCTAACATCCACTGGCTCTTCTGACACAAGTTGCTTTCTGCATATGCATAATTTCCATTCTGCAAAGTGTTCTTCAGCACTACATCTACATGTCTTCTGAATCCCACCAGGGATGGGGACTCCACCATGTTCCTGGACAGCCTGTTTCTAGAGCTGGACAACCTTTTCAGGGAAGGCAATTTCCTGATGTCCAATCTAAACCTCCCCTAACACAACTTGAGGCCATTTCCCCTTTCCTGTTGCTTCTTCCTTGGGAAAAGAGACTGAGCCCCACTTCACTACTGCCTCCTTTCAGGTAGTCACAGAGAGTGTGAATGTCTCTTTTCACGGCTCTTTTTCCCCAGGCTAAACAACCCCTGTTCTCTTCGTGACACCTCAGAAGATTAGTGCTCTAGATCATTCACCAGCTTCGGTACCCTTCTTTGGGCACACAGCAAGATACAGTTATTTAACAAGCTGCAGAACAGGCTATCCTAGCTGGTAACACAACGTCAAGTTTTCTAAGACAAAATAAATTAAATAAAATGGGAAAATAAAATAAACATTGATAGTAGGGCAAGTATAAAGTATAAGCACTGAGAAATTAAGAAGTTAACCCTTCAGCATTATCTGATGCTGTGAACGTACAGAATAAGCCTGCTTTGCATGAACAGGATTTGAAAGCAGTAGTGGTATTGCAGGCTTTCAACCAGCACATCATATGTAAATTGAAGTCATTAATAAGCAATTTTATTCATAGACAAAATGTGATGTACATGGAGCTGTTTTTTTCTAGCAAAGCAAGTAAATTCTGTCACTGCACAGAGCGTGAGCCTGTGCACTGCTTTCCACGTGCTTGATGAGAAAGACCAATCTGAGGGCCCAAGAATGAAGTAACTTCTGTGTCAGACCGTTCTTAAGCATAAAAAGTGTGCTCATAGAGTGCTAGACAACTGCAGCAGAGCTTTAGGAAATGTTCTAATTCATTGGAATATAGGTTGCTCCTTTCCACAAACTCCACAAGGCTATAAAAATGCACATTCTAGTCCAGCAATGCAGGGCAAAGAACTAGGACCACATGCCCTAAACTTGCTATTTTTACAATGTGCTCATACTGATGGCTCGTTACCAAGAACCACATTCTTGATACACAACCAAGCTAAAAGGTAATTTTCTTCAACTCTTTGCTGGATCCTTTACACTACTTCAGCAGAGGATACTATGAATTTCAATAAACATCACATTTATAAGGCAAAGTTTCAGGGGTTGTTGCTTTTAATTTCCCTGAGTCTGTTGTAGGAGCTCTGTTGGCCAGGTACCCACTTATACATTTCTATGATCAGAGAGAAGTAAGTTTTAATTGCTAGGCATTTAATTATACATAACAAGTCACAGTGATTATCAAACAACAAATAAAGAAACACTAGTGTGTGCTATGGCCTAAGAAAAGGAAAGATACATCAGTATCATCCTGCTGACACTGTTAAAGCTCGTGGGGAGTGTGGTATCTTAAGTATTGGCTCCTAGAAGGCTAAAAGCCATGATGAGTTCTACAACTATCATTTTTTTCAAGTGTCATTAAGGCTGAGACATCAAACCAGGAGCAGAAGAGACCATTTTCTGGCGAAGACTCCAACATCCCAATTTTTCAGTCTTGGACTATGGTACAAAGTTTGTAACGTAGGTTATAAATCAGACAATCATGCACAGGGTTTTCAGAGGGACCTTTCCTACTCCACCCCCAACATCTGTTTTTAAGTAGGTATTAAGTAGGGAGTTTGAGGAAAATTATTACTTCTGGTTTCAGTTGAAAAAGCCTCATAGATTTTTGCTGGTGAACAACCCTTATTATTCTTAGTGTTGGAGGGACCATTTTACTCCCCATTGCACTGTGTCTTTGGCCAACATTTCAGCTGTGTCAAGATATTTCTATTCATCTGTTAAAGCCACAAAATTCCCAGGCCACTAATGTTTCTTTGAGTTTTTAATGGCATAAGTAGACAGCTTACATATCTGTAGGTGTCTTCCTGTCTCTTCACTGTCTTTCCAAACCTGCCTTTTCTGACAGAAGATCAAATGGTGACATTCACAGCAAAAATTTTTGTCCAAAGCAAAAAATACAGAAGAATGCAATGACAGAAGCACAGAAAATGTCTGTAGAAACAAAGCATATAATTGTGTATAATGCTGCAGGAACAGTTATTGTAACTAAATATCTCTAAGTACAAAACATGAAGTTCTGCAGTGATGTTTAATCATGTCATCTGGCATCAGTCTTGCTCATTACACTAAATGGGACAATTCCTTCTATAGTTTTGACACTTCCCCTTGCTAACTGGACTAGGAAGAACAAATTCTTCTTTCCCTTTCTTTGTTGCCATTAAAGATACAGAGATGGAAAAAGTCTGGTATAGTTTATCTTCCCCACAATTTCTGATAAAATGTGTAATACACTCAACCATGTCACATGCTTGAACTGGTTCTAGTAGAAATCCAATCCTTGTTATAGGAGTGATTTTAGAATAGATAAACCCAAGTTTAACTGGTTTAACTATTGCCCAGCAACAACTCCCATCAACACTCCATAAGATGCAATAACAAGCTAGTAGCAACAGTATCACTTAGCTACAAGTAAGCCAATGGGATAAGAAAGCACTTGGGCACTAGTACCTGGACTCTAATTGAGATGAGTTCTATATTAGTTTTACATTTGACCATAATAATTCTAACTGCTGAGTCAGTAATTCTTCTTTAAACTGCCAAGAAGTCACTGCAATTAACACACAAAAGCCTGAGCAAACAGATCGTTTGTAAGACTGGCAGACAACAGAAAGCTTATAATTAAACCTGGAACATGTGGAACTAGAATCAAAGTAGTTCTTCAGGAAATACAGAGCATGTCAGAAACAAAGAAAATTTCTTCCAGCTCACATCCATGGAATGAACCGTTTTGGAAGATTGTCTTCTATTATTAAGAATTCACCTGGAAACTTTCAGCTTGCAGAGTTTTAACCTGCTTCCGTTTGTATGTCTAAAAAGTAATTTTCTTATTAAAATGCACCCCATGCTGCTGACTTCAGGTTTACCTACAGTGTCAGTGGACTCTGAAGTAAACTCCAGAGCAAAATGCAAAGCCTGAATTACTTGTAAACCCCCTTGATACTCGGAGAAGCAATAAACTGCTGGATAATTTGGCCCTTTTATTTTTAATGGCTTTTTTTTGGCTACAGATCATTGATCACTTCAAGTACTTTCAGCGTTTGATTTACCTCAATTACACTGGAAATTATTGTACTAATGCTGATTTCTGATAAAAGAAATTGCAAGGTCAAGAATGAAAGCTGTAATTTTAAAGAAAGACTTAATGCATGGCCTATGTGTTTCTGAATTTCAGTATTTAAGCAGCCACTGTACGTACGGAAGATAGTGTTGAAGTAAATTGAAAATCAGTAATAAGTAACTTTAATTTCAGTCTCAGTATTAAATGGCATCTTAATGTGGAGGAAAGTCCATTAACCCCAGAAAGTCAGCCAATGATTAAAATGGAGATCAAATGTTACCAACATATTTTGAAAAGCACATTTGCACAAGTCTGTCTTCTATCTTACCAACACCAAAGTTTGTGATGGTTTGGGAGTTACTCGTCCCCTCCCCCCCACAGTGAATTCACCCAGAATAGACTCAGTCAGATGGAAGTTAAGTAATGAAACTTTACATTCACAGCTTAGCACAATATGCAAGCAGATATTTACAATATACTGCAAATATTTACAGCTATGTACAGAAGTATACAAGTTCAAATTAATACAGAAACACAACACCCCTCCCAGAAATCAGAGTCCCCAGGAGGGGCTCCCAACCACCCTTCCACCTTCTTTCCACCTGCCCCTCTCTTATCCCAGAATCTGCCTTACATGCAAGGTGAGTTGGGAGGATCGTCGAGGGGGGTTAGAAGCAGAATTATTAAATGAGTTACACAGATCCAAGCAGAATGCAGAAACCCAGGGAAAAAAACAGACACCGACAGACTCCAACAGACAGAACTGTCTTACCTATGTTTGTGTCTTCGCTTTGACACATGTCGGCAAACCTATGGGTGAAGTAGACATCACCATTGTTTACTCTTCACAGCCTCTAATCATTTTTTTCTCATTAAAATATTCCAATCAGTCTACAACCAGCACAAAGTTGTTACCTACATAATTTCTATGGGATGTGGACTTTCACATGAGTCATAACTATGATATAGATAGTGTTACAGACTATGCCTTTGAGTTCTGAGAATTATTTGAATTCAAAGCTACTATAAGCTTGGACAGGAGTACCATCTACCATCTAAATAACGTATAGTGTGGTGGAAGGTCCAAATTATGCCTAGAACACATATCCATCACATGCCCTAAACACCTGCCCAAATACCCATTTTGGGCCCCCCCCACACTCCTTCCTGCTTCTTCTTCCCAGGTGGAAGAAGCATATAAGCAGACAAAAGCTTTGGTGTCTCTCAGTCTATCACAAACCCCATATTTGGCCTTGTTTTTCAGCTTGCTTTGTTTTGTGGTAAACACAGATCACGATCCTAGGCCTGTGCATCTCCTTTTTTCGGAGAAATAATTCAGGATTGGTTCTAGGGGTGGTTTTACCTGTTGCTGTTGATAGGGGTGGTTTTACCTGTTGCTGTTGGTCAAAGACATTTGCCAAAATGCTTAAAACCCTAGCAAACTTGCTTGTTTGCTGCTGCTGCTTTTGTTTGGTTCGCTACCCATTTGCCTTATGTGCCTCTGTGTGCCACCACACTTTGCATCGCGCCTAAGTGGAAACTTGCCTACAACTGGCAGCCTGACCCTGCCCGATCGAGCCCGAATATAGGCAATGACCCAGCAACGACCTTGCAATGAGTTTTGACACTGGGACTTGCCAGCCTGCTGCTCCAGCCCACCGTGCCAGCCCGAGGGCCGACTCCTTCCTATACACAGCACTCAATCGGACTGCTCCAGCCCACAAACCTGGACCCTGCTTTGCCCAAGTGGCTGCTGACCACCCGATGACTTCCTGAGAGCCACGGAAGACCTCTCTCATGTCCGTGGGCCTTCTCAGATGGTGTGCTCAATTTGGACTGAACAAGCAGCAAAGCCCCATCGCTTCCTTACCACGTGAAGTCCACCACCTGGCTTTCACTACATATATTTTTCTGGTTATGCTTTTGGAGCGCAAATATTGAGACTTGTGAGCAGTGAGTACCCTAACTCTCTTTACTCAGGTTTATAAAAGTTGATGCTTAACCTTTCAGCGGCAGTTTGTGCTGCAAGTCTCTCTAGTTATAAACGTTTCTAAAGCTTGTTCCTAAATCATTTGACTATACATATGCATTCTGCAAAACAGTTTTACCAACTGCATCATAGAATCTGTGTGTGCTAATTGTAAATAAGTTTGGGGAAGTTTTCTGTCTGTAATTAATAAACTATTTAATAATGTTTTACGTCAGCCTCATTACAATTCACTCCTAACCCAGATTCAAACCCCTCCTTAACAATAGTGTATTAGACACTGTTTCTATGTACNNAGGGGTAGGGGAAAGGTGAGGGGGTGGTTGAGAGCCCCTCCTGGGGACTCAGGTTTCTGGGAGGGGAGTTGTGTCTGTATTACCTTTTTACCTTGTATATTTCTGTATATATCTGTATATACTGTAAATATCTGCTTGTAAATTGTGCTAGCTGTAAATATAAGCTTCATTCAAATTTCCAGAGCTGGCTGAGTCTAGTCTGGGTGATTTCTAAAGTGTGGGGGGCAGGGAACACCCAAACCATCACAGTTAAAAAAAAAGAAAAAGGCAAAAGAAAGAATAAATCTTTAGAAGTTATTTCATTAGAAATTATTTTTTAAGTTGACTTTTACTCAGAGAAATTAGCAGGAAGATCCTAGTTTATTCTAATATCTCACATAACATGACAATAATGTAAAGTGACATGTCAAAAAGAAATAAAAACTCTTTTAATTTTGACAGTAAAAGCTAGACTTTTAACCCCTGAGACCAGTAGCTCCCCTTGAGATGCTCATTATCCACAGAAAATGTTTTGCGCCTCACCCACTGCTCACAGCCTAAAAGAAAAAAAGGTAGTCCTGTAAGCCGGTGACAGCAAAAGCAATGAAGGTTTGAAATTAAAGCAGACTGCTACTTTTCTAAGAACTCTAAATTACTGAGCAAAACTCACTACCATAGGCTGAAAGAATAAACCTGGAGGAAGTGATTTCCAATGCAGATAATAGGAAAAAGGAATGGAATAGAAATAATAGCACCAGATTCACGCTGACTTTCTGTATTTTCTTCTCATGTATTGTAAGTTGTACCACTCTCTGGCTTCTCCTTCAAATCATCCTTTTCCACATTAGCAATTCAGCAGTATCAGCAGAGAAAGTGAAAGATTCAGAACACTGAGCACACTTGCTATTCAAAAAATGCTGAAGAAGACCAGAAGTTTTATAAAGCAAGTGGATGGATCTATGGATCAACAGATTCATTGAAAGTTTAGGGCTGGAAAGGACCTTAAAGATCACCTAATTCAAATCCCCTGCAGGGACATCTTCACTAGACCAGGTTGCTCTAGGCCTTAACCAACCTGACCTTGAACACCCTCCAGGGAGGGGGCATCCATCACCTCCCTGGGCAACCTTTTCCAGTGTCTCACTATCCTCACTGTAAAGAATTTCTTCCTCATCTACAGTCTAAATCTGCCCTCCTCAAGCTTAAATCCATTCCCTCTCATCCTATCACAGCAAGCCCTTGTAATATCAATATGAACTGTCATCACTGAAAGTATTCAGGTACTGGAATAAAAAAAATATATAAAGATGTGTTTTTTATTCTTCCTTTTAATGGAAAATATTAATGTGAAAATCTTATACATAAAACCTTCCAATTTCACTAAAATAATTTTGTCATTGCTGAGGCCACTTAATGATTTACTGGAGGAAATGTATGTAATATTACTGTATTGTTTGTCTTCAGGCTTCTGGTATAAGAACATAACCAAAATATAGAGTTGAAAAACCATCACAGAACCACATGAGTAATTTGAGCTGAGAGACTAGGCCCCCACAGTCACAAGCAGTTATGTCCATCTAGAACAATCACATCAGCTCCTGAGTGACAGGGCTGAAAATCTGGCTTTACACCAAGAAGCCTGGTCAGATTTTACCCAACCACTGAAATGAAAGCAAGACTGACTTCTAATACCCCAGTGAAGTTCATCTTTCACAGGTGTATAGGGTTAACCCTCCAGGGGGAGGAACCTTGAACCTGACCCTAGGTGGTCTTGACCCCTCCCCAGGGGTGGGTCTGAACACTACCAGGTGATGGTTAGCTCACTCACCCTGCCTGTCTAAAGATCCATAAAAGCAGAGGGACTTCCTGTTTCATTCTCTCTCTACACCCTGCTTCCCTGCTTACCAGCATCACCATCCTGTTCCTGGTTCTCTTTGTTTTACCACATAGCCATCACCCATGAGGTAGACAAAGCCATCACCATCAAAATTGGGTTGAATCTACACATTTTGTATTTGTTTTTTCCTTCCCTATACCTTTGTAACTTCCCTACCTCAGATACCTTTTTAACTTATTGTTAAACTTTTTTAACTTCCAAATCGAGTGAGATTAATTCATTTGGGTGTGCTTAACTTTCCTCTCTCCACATCTATTTCCTTTCTTTTGGGAGAGAAGGGGGAAGAGGGAAGGACACTCTATAAATTGTTATTTGGTTCTTGTTATGGAGGCAGGAATTAATTTGGCTGAGTCAGGAATCTATAAAAATAGAGTTATTTTATTTTCCCAAAACCCGCCCCCAAAACTATATACAGAAGATAATTTAGATTTAATTAGCAGGTTCTTTCTTGGTTGGTTGAGAATATCTACACAATAGGATGCCACAGGTAAACTTGACTAATTTTAAGTCAGTAACTGGAAAAGGATTTGTGCTATTAAATATA
>WAAF01019218.1:358936-372181 GCA_013400475.1 Tricholaema leucomelas
CGGGCCCGGCACGGGGCACTCCTCGTGCCGGAAGGGTCCCCCCTGCTCCCCCCCTCTTCACGCCTGCAGGGCAGGGGGGGAGAAACAGGTCTGTTGGCGCCTTTTCCTCTCCCATTCAAACCACAGAGGGAGAGGAAATTTCTGGGGTACACGGGACCTCCAGGACAGTTCTATCAAATTTATTTGAGTCTCTGGAAATTTAAATTAGAACCAAGCTACACAGGTTAAACCTAGTTATGGGCTTTAAACCAAGAAGTCTCAGTAAGATGATTTTAGGAATTCTTCTGTTCTGTTGCATATTCAAGAACCCTGACATGCTGAACTTTTGGAGAGCACACATGCCTTGCTTTACAAGTGCAACATGTGCTACAGCTTTTATTTTCTTTTTCATTTGCCAAGGAGAAACTACTAAAGTTGCTTCACCATCTGAAAAATTATAAATCCAGAAAAAAAACACCCAAAACCTTTTCAGCATCTAATTTGCCCTTTTGTGTAATTCTGAAAACAGAATTTTGATAGTATTTTAACTAAATTCAATCGCTGGCTGTATGACAGTTTAAAATACATACCTAATCTCGAGTTAAAGACTTTAAATCACAAAAATTGTCCAGGGTACTTTCACAAATGTATCTGGTGGCTGATTGTCCTCATGACATGCATCTTATTTCTAAGGCAGCCTTGTTAGGAAGTCAGCTACCAGAAATTTCTTCCCAGGCTCTTGTAAGTAGACAAAGACAACATAATTTTGATTGTTATTGAAATACAAATTATTTTATTTCTCATCTCTATTGACTTCCTCCCCAACTAATGAGCAGATAATAATTAAAGTTATCAGGAGCATTGTGAGTGGCACTATCAAAAACCTGATCGATTTTTGAATACAGCAGAGGCAGCCAAATAGCCACAAAATAATGCTGTAACTAGGTTGTTGTTTTCTGCTGTTTCTATACAAGCTAAAGTAAAAATCTCTCTGAATTCAATTGCTCATATTAGTAAAGCTTGAACTACAGATTTTGGACCAATTCAGTGCAGTCCCAAATAATGTCTACTAAACAGCTGCTGTGTGTTCGAGTGCATTTTCCCTTGCTATTGACTTGCAAGATGCAGCTGATGTCCCACACAATAAAACTGACTCACTAAATTATTGACGAGAGTTTTACCTAGATCAGAATAAAACATCATGAGTCAACACAAGAAGGAAATGGCACAGTTAGAGCAGGTTCAGAGATGGCCATGAAGCTGATCAAAGGGCTGAACAGCTCTCCTATGAAGACAGCCTGGGAGACTGGGGTTGTTCAGCCTGGAGAAGAGAACTCTCAAAAGAAACCTTATAGCAGCTGCCTTCTATTTTAAGGGAGCATGCAGAAGAGATGGAGAGGGAAGAGGGACTTCTTACAAAGGCATACAGTGACAGGACAGGGGGTAATGGCTTCAAACTGGAAGAATCACAGTATTCTAGAATGTTAGGGGTTGGAAGGGACCTCCACAGTTCATCAAGTCCAACCCCCCCACCAAAGCAGGATCACCTAGGGCAGGTTGCACAGGAATACATACAGGCAGGTTTTGAAAGTCTCCAGAGAAGGAGAGTCCACAACCATTTTGGGCAGCCTGTTTAAGCACTCTGTCATCCTCACAGTAAAGAAGTGTCTTGTCATGTTGAGGTGGAACCTCCTGTGTTCTAGTTTGTTTTTTGTCCTATCACTTGGCACCACCAGAAGGAGTCTGGCACCTTCATCTTGAAACCAACCCCTCATATATTTATAGACATTGATAAAATCTCCTCTTAGCCTTCTCTTCTCAAGACTAGACAGCCCCAGGCCTCTCAGTCTTTCTCCATAGGGAAGATATTCCAGTCCCTTAATCAGCCTTGTAGCTCTCCATTGGACCCTCTCCAGCAGATCCTGTCTCTCTTGAACTGGGGAGTTCAATTTAGACTAAACATTAGGAAGAAATTCTTCCCTATAGGGGTGGTGAGACACTGGAAGAAATGGCCCAGAGGCTCTAAGCATGGCATTTTTCAAAGCCAGGTTTGACGGAGCCTTGAGTGCCTTGATCTAGTCTAGTAGGAGGAGTCCTTGCCTCTGGCAGAGCATTGGAATTAGAAGATCAACCTCAATGACTTTACAACTCTATTATTGAAGAGTTATTAGGCAATTGTGGAAAGGGAAGACAGAAATATATTAATAGCCTTATCAACTTTCACTTGTGTGCAGATTTCCTAGAACTGCAGAATAGGAAAGCGGTAATAATTGAAGTGCCATAGTGATTCCTGTCTTCCCAGTACAAATCTGAAGGTGTAAGCCTGCTACATTATAGAATGCCAATATTGTGTTCTGTAAACATTCTTTCTTTGATTTCAGCTATTGCAGTACATCTGAACAAAAACAGTGTCAAAAGGCTTACCTAAAAAAGGAAATAAAATCCTTAAAAGAACTTAGAAGAATAAATGTGAAAGAGAAACTTTTGCAATCTTTGTACATCGGGATGAAAGCTTTGTACAGCTGTTCTGCACTGTAATCTTATTAATGTTCTTTTTAAGAAAGGAATCTCTTCCTAACCTAAACTGCAAGTCTTTTAAATCATGTCTGTGTATGGTTTAACAGCCACCGGAAATGTCATGTATGGATTTGGGAAGGAAAATATCCCTTAGATGTGAATATGCTCTACAAATAAAGATGATTTATCATGAAACAGCTTTCAACCAGAAAATGCCAATCCATTAAAATTTAACCTTTCCTTGGGACTATAACAGTAGAATGATACAGTGAAATCTATGCAGAAAGCCGGAAAATGAAAATAGATGCCAGATGTGCCAATATCTTAGTAACTAGGGCCTTATTTGAAACCAGAAAATGACAAGGGCCCTACACCACCAGTCTGCTTTTCATCTTGCCCTTTTTGTTTTGCAACTCAGAAATATAACAGCAGCAGCAACATGAGAGGTCTGGGCTTTAACTTGTCACAGCAGAATAAAATTCTGAAACCCTTTTAAAAACTAAACACACGTACAAAAAAAAAGATCATGAAATAGGAAACTCACTAAGTAATTAGATAAACATACACAAACTGTTGCTCCTAGCGAAACACAGATAATCCCTTTATACTTGCAAACCTTCTTAAGCTCTAGAAAATTGTAACTTATCCACAGTTGTGCTCTTCCAGCAAGGCAACTCATTATTTCAAATGATCATTTTTCTACAGCATCAGAAAATGATTGCTCTCTGGTGTACACCAGGCTTGTTATGTTAAGCTGAAATAGGAAAGAGTACTGAAAGCTCTTCTCTTTTTTTCTTTTGCATTACATGAACATGTCCAGAGACAGGCCACGAAAATGATCAGAGGGCTGGAGCACCTCTCCTATGAGGACAGCCTAAGAGAGTTGGGGTTGTTCAGTTTGGAAAAGAGAAGACTCTGAGGAGACCTATTTTGGCCTTCCAGTATCTGAAGCAGGCCTACAAGCAAGCTAGTGAGGGACTTTTTAAGGTATTGAGTAGTGATAAGACTAGGGGGAATGGAGGAAAACCAGAAGTGGGTAGATCAGATTGGGTGTTAGGAAGAAGTTCTTTATTACAAGAGGGGTGAGATACTGGAAAAGGTTGCCCAGGGAGGCAGTAGAAGCCCCATCCTTGGATGTTAAGTCCGGGCTGGATGTGGCTCTGGGCAACAGGATCTAGTGAAAGTGTCCCTGGTAGAAGGGCTGGAACTAGATGATACTTGAGATATCTTCCAACCTTGACAATTCTGTGATTCTGTGAAGAGCAGATTTAAATTAGATGCTAGGAACAGGTTCTTTACCATGATAGTACTGAAACACTGGAATAGGTTACCTAGGGAGGTGGTTGGGGTCCCATCCCTGGATATATTCAAGGTGAGGCTTGACAGGGCTCTGGGTAACCTTATCTAGTTGAGCAGAGGGGGTTGGCCTAGGTGACCTTTGGAAGTCGCTTCCAACACAGAGCTTGTATGATGATATCACTAAAGCTGTGTGAGACAACATCAGCATTTATTTTTGTTACATTTACATTTCAGGAATTAAGTGATAAGCAGATTTAGAAATTAACAGAAGTGAAATTCAGGTTGCCTTTTGCAAGACAGGAAATCTGTGTCCCCTTTCAGCAGGCATCTGGGATGGACAGCCATTGTGACTGGGAATACAGCTGACTTAAGGTGAACATGGAATGGAGACACAAAACCATAAGATAGATAATGCCTGCCTTATGCAACCTGAGGACTTGTGGCATCAATTTCATACATTTCAGCTCAAGCTGGCAGTTTCTGCCATCATGTACTACATTTGCATAACGTATCTTTTAGCACAACTCTCACAACCTTTATGTGGTCTGAGTTTCTCCTGATGGATAAAACAATATTTGGAACATTTCTAAAGCCAACCTTGTTGTTACCAGTTCTGCTGAGTTTGTAGACAACTGTGCTACAGATCTCACATTTCTGATACACATGTAGGCCAAAACAAGCAAAATTGCTACCTCTTCACAGTATCTCTGCCTAAAATGGGACAACACTACAAAATACCTTCACCTGATACAATGAATTGTGGCTGTTATACTTCTTTGCCTCTGTGAAATTAAAAAGAATAAAGAAAGGGTTGTTCTTAGTAATTTTGATGACTTTTATGACCTTGTTTTACTTTCAAACAAAATTTGTTATCCTTTCATCTCTGAGGTTGAATTTAAATCCTTCCCCAACGTGAAGATACTCACTCCATATGCTTTTGCTCTGCTCTTTGTTACTGCTCTTCTATCTGAATGATTTTATCTTTCTGATCTCTTCTTTTAATGAAATCTTTCCTTGTTTAATCTTATTGATTGCTCTTGTGTCCTGTCTGACTGACAGGAAGTGAACCAGGCATTGCGTTAAAGCCAATGTATTTATACTGTTTGCACTCTGTTCTCATTAATTTCATCTCATTACCATCTATCATTATGATCCAACATGATTTTATTATCAATATAAGAGAAAAAAAGACTCAAAATCTTCTTAGAACAACCTGTCACAGTGATTTTTTGTCTCAAAGTTCTCTTCTTCCTTATTTGCACACAAAGCCCACAGCTTCACAGAGCAGCCCTGGACAATTACTGCTGATGGTATTGGCTGAAACTGTTTAAATCCATTTATGTTTAGATTAAGCTTTATCACCTGTTATTTCTTGGAGGTTTTAAGCAACATTTTAGGCTCCTCAGTAAATTTGTTTCAGCAAAGCAAGAAACAAAACTGGAATACTCAAACAGATTTTAGATTGCATAATTGGTATTTTCAAAGCACAAAACATGTTAAAAAAATCAGCTGTAATACGACACTGCAATTCATAAATAAAGAGACAACCTATTGAAACTTGGCTTTCTTAAGTGGAAGTAATAGAGATTATCATAAATCAGTAACACCTACAGTATGAGCAAAATCTGTGAAGATAATCTCTTGTTCGCGCAAAACTGCTCATTAACAGAACTGGATTCTTATCTTTCTCCTACCCTCTAGTGAGAAATCCATTTGGTTTTTAGCAAATTGTCTCATCTGGGTGTCTCCCTGGAGACAAAACCCATGAGCTTTTGTGTGGGACCAGTGGCCAGTGCACAGCTCTCTGTGGGTCAAAGCCAAAGGGCAGATGGTAATCAGGAATTTACTGAAACACAACATTGATGTTTTACCATGGAAATCGTATTTGCCTGTCTGTAATATGAAAAGCCTTCATACGGGTACTGAGAGAAAAACCTTGCACTAACAGAATCCCTCTGGCAATTTACTCTAGTACAAAAGTTATGTTGTTTTATTCATTTCTGCCTTTTTCTTCTCTGCTTCATGTAGCTGAAGGAGGATTTAATCATTCATATACTGGAGAAAGGAAACCAGTGCAAGCATAAAGGAGATCTATTCCATCTCCATCTCCTTGAAGAATGCTACTGAAAAACATCCTTTCCCATTCCTCTCAATTCCTTTGCCATCTTCCCTCTTTCTGAGAACATCACTCTGGCACTCCATTTGCTCTCTTCAGAGAGCATGGCAGACTAAGAAGCAGATTCCTGAGCACCCATGAAATACTGAGGTAAAGGAAGTGTCTGAATTTAGAAACTTTTCAGCACAACTTGGAACTGCATAGGAACAGCACAGGAACAAACCTCTGCAGCTTGACATTGCTTAGTTTGTGATGCTGTCAGGTGTTTCGGTTGATCACAAGAGAAATGTTAGCGTATAAAAGCCACTCAAAGCCTCGTTTCATTTTTGGAAGCTGTTATGTTTATGCTAAAACCTGCTCCACAGGAAAATAGATGACTTCAAACCAGTTATTTGCCTGGCACAAACAAAAAGAGCAGGGCAAACTGTCAGATTTCATGGAGGTATTTATATGTGCTAATGCAAAAGTCATATATGAGCTCTTTGCTTATTTTTTGGATAGACAAATGAGCTGCAGGCTGCATGAAGTAATGAAGGTTGATTCCTTTGAAGAGATGGACATGGAGACTGCTGCATTTGTTGACCTGTGTAAATTGGCTCATATTTGTAGTAGCTGGCAATGACAAATATTACCCTGGAGTGTCTTTTCCATAAAGTTGTTTCCAACATAAATCAAACAAAATTTTGCCTTTCTGCTTGTAGTGGAGGCTCACACGGGCCCGAATAGGCTTACATAGGCCTTGCCTTGCCTGGACATGTTTTCTTGCCCAAACTTGTTTTCCTGCCCAAACCAGAGGCAAACACATTAAACGGACGTTAGGGGCACAATAGGCCTGGTGCCCCGAAGTCTGTCCTGCCTAAGGTCCAGTAAAGTAGTTTCACTAACCATGTACAAAGAATTTGTGTGGGTTAGCTGTATGTGAGTTTGGGGGAAATGCTCTTTGTATATATTAATAAATTATTCAATAACCTTCAAATCGGCCTCAGATCTCAACCAAACTCAAATTCAAACCCCTCCACAACGCTACTAAAGACCAAAATTAAAATCTACCAAGGATCCAACAACTCTTTTGCTGTTTATACACTGACTGGTGTCCTTGACTGGCATGCCACAAGGCAAGAAAATAACCAGCTTAGAGAACAGCATATGATATAAAATGCATATCTAATTGTGATCACCCAGAATAATGGTAATTAATCCCTTATCCCATCAACTCTCATAAAGCCCTCTGTTTCTTTACATAATAATTCACAGTATCACAGTATCACAGTATTACCAAGGTTGGAAGAGACCTCATAGATCATCAAGTCCAACCCGTTACCACAGAGCTCAAGGCTAGACCATGGCACCAAGTGCCACGTCCAATCCTGCCTTGAACAGCTCCAGGGATGGTGACTCCACCACCTCCCGGGGCAGCCCATTCCAGTAGCCAAATTTGGCTGGATTCCTTTAGGAAATACAATGTCTTTGTTTCACTTGAGGTACATCATCTCCTACCTTGAGTTCCAGTCACCACTTAGTTGGAATACTCATTTAAATCACAGCTTCCTAGGATTTTTTGGGTGGAAAGGGGAACATGTTACTAGAGTCTAAAAACCTCCTGGCTTTTTCTAGGCTGAAGTTTTTTTTTAGTAGCAAACTTTAAAGAGGAAAAAACAAAGCAAAGTTAAACAAAACAGAAAAGGCTCAATTTCCTTTGATGAAGCTCACTGTTACACTCAGTTAAAAAAATTAATATAATCATAAAGGAGAAGATAATTTATCTTTTCATTTTCCTGTTTGAGAAGCACCACTCGATCAGAACTAAAAAGATTTTTACAAATTACATAATGAAATATTATCAAGGTACATGTTAAACAGCAAGGAATGCTAGAATGTGTGGGAAGCTTACAAATGATTGAATACATAACTCTGCTTGAATCATGTGGTACCACAGCTATCATCTGTTGAGTTTTTGAAGTGAGTGAATAAGATACATTTTCTTGTTCATGTAGAAATTGGTGCAGAGGCATGCTCCATGGATACCATGCTAGCAGGAAAAAAACCTTCAGCTACAGAATGTGTAGAACAGGACTGGGAAGTGTAAGCTGTGGTTATGAACCAAAGAAAAGTCAAATCTAACTAGCTGTGTGTTTTAGAGACTCAGAGGACTCAGAGTAGTTAAGCTTCATCAGCTACAGCTCATATCTTCTGTAAAGATTATGACAAGTTGCTCTTTCAACATCCACAATCCTAGACTACAACAGCAACTGCAAATGCCAAACACATGGCCTTTGGAAAGATCTCAGCATCGACTCAAGATTACATGACAAAGGAATTAATACTCCATTTCCTTTCCTGTCCCTTCACCCAATCCCTGCTGTGTTTTGCCTACAATGAATTTTGATGTCACTGTGTAAAAGGGAGAATGAGGGAGCTGGGGTTGTTTAGCCTGGAGAAGAGGAGGCTCAGGGCAGACCTCATTGCTGTCTACAACTACCTGAAGGGAGGTTGTAGCCAAGTGGGGGTTGGTCTCTTCTGCCAGGCAACCAGCAACAGGACAAGGGGACACAGCCTCAAGTTGTGCCAGGGGAAGTATAGGCTGGATGTTAGGAGGAAGTTCTTCACAGAGAGAGTGATTGGCATTGAAGTGGACTGCCCAGGGAGGTGGTGGAGTCACCGTCCCTGGGGGTGTTCAGGAAAAGCCTGGATGAGGCACTTAGTGCCATGGTCTAGTTGACTGGACAGGGCTGGGTGCTAGGTTGGACTGGATGATCTTGGAGGTCTCTTCCAACCTGATTGATTCTATTCTATTCTATATTAGAATGTCTCTAACGAGACTGGAATACAAGTTACAATTAAATTCTTAGATGAGAGAGTTGAGATAGCAAAGTTCAGGTGAAGATGGTAGGATTCCAGTATTTAGTGTGTCAGAAATCTCCTTTCTGTTATTTCCACAAACATTCCTGGTGTTGTTCTGTTTAAATGGTCTGCTTTAGTATTTTTTTATTGTGCCTGTGTTTAGCTTTTAAACCCAGTAATACATACGTTTATGTCATTATTTTGTAAGGATAAAAATAGTGACTTAATTTTCAAAGCAATTTCATAAGAAGTATCACATGCAGGCTGCTGGCTGTTCTTCTGAGTTTGTTCTCAGAGTTTGGTTTGGTTTTGGAGTTCTTTTTGGTAAGGGTGACCTATGCTACTAATAACATCTGTCTAAAAAGGGAAAGAAAACCCACTTTGCATGATCATTTGTGTGTGGTTGAACAGACAATAAACTCATAGAAGAGATTAAGGGATGACAAGGAGATGGCTCATCTTATATTCACTGTATGATCTGTAGAAAATTTGGTCAATACTCATTTCACATTCAGAAATACAAGTTAGAAAGGCCAAAGGACAGTCAAAGGCCACCCTTGCTTCACTTGTCAATAAATCAAAATGCACAGGTCTCCACTTTATAAACTAGATTGCATATGAACTGCTGCCAGCCAGATAGAGAGAAACAGTACAGACACAGGAAGAAACTTCTGCTGTGTAAAATAAAATATGAAATGACAGCCCTTACAATAACTGTTCTTTCCACTCAGGCAGAACTACTTGTCCTTCATTTATTATTCCCTTGCCCTGTTGACCAAATAAAGCAAAAAAAAAAAAAAATCCCACTTTCTTTGGCCTAATGTCCACAGACTGACAGCATCTTTCCACCATATGCTGTGGAGAGGTATTATTTCATAGAGAGAACAGAAGGAACTGTCTTACCTGGGCTGGAATACAGGTTTTCTGAATGACATACAAGAGGTATTACTGAGCTGTGTTTGATATATAGTTTGCACTTCACATGTTTAGAGCATATTGGGACTGTGGTAGTGCAACAATGATTACTGAATGACACAAATCCACTACTGCTATTTATAGCCTGGAAAACTCAGCAGCCATCGATGACTCCCCAACAAGGTCTATTTCCCTGAGGTAAGTCCAATGCTAGGCTCAGTTTAGAGTGACAGTGACTCTTAAGAGCCAGGCAGTATAGCATATGCTGTGAATTGCTGTAGCAATATTTCAACTGTGGCACAGAGCAGTTTCTAAAAATTAGCTTGAGCAAAGCACAAGATAGTATCTCCTACCCCCGTCAATCATATGTTCTCTATCCCAGGAAAACACAAAAGTCGATCCAAATGAATAGTGCTTACCTTCGAATTAATAATGTATTTTAAAGCTTAAGGTTTTGGTATACATTTTGTATGGCTTATCTGAGCCAGTCTGACTTATGATTAAAACAAACAAAGGGAAAACCGAACAAGAAACTCTGATTAAACTATATGTGAATTCCAGGTACTGCACAAAATATTAAAGTGAATTTCTGTTGCCACTGCCGTATTAGTACATTCTCTATTCAAAGAACTCATGCAGCATTTGTTACTTTTGAGATCCTTTCTCTGGAAAATCTGGGAAACCTCACATCTTGCTCATTTAAGAGGCCAATAATTGGCTAGCTTCTCACTGGAACGTGGTGAGTAGCCTATGAGGGGTGGGGAGAGAAAAAAAAACAACTCCCAAAATACCAACAAACCCCAAGAAAACCCACCACAATCCAAAACCCAAACCCTAACCTATTCACCTATAAACCAGATTACCATAGCAGGTAAGCATTATGGTCTCCACTTGGCAGAAGAAGGGCAAACTCCTGGTGCCAGCTAAGATGGAGATGAGAACACAGACAGAGGATGAAATGAAGCAGGCTATAATGCAGACCACAGGCTGCAGTGAATGCCTCAGTCTCTCTTTGGTACCAGAGAATTGTATGTGCTGTGAGCAGGTAGATTCTCTACTCAAAAGAGCAGCACAGCTGGAAGATGAGGTTGGAAGATTAAAGGATGAAGTTCACAGGTTTAGAAGAATCAGGGAAGCAGAGGACAGACAGGTGGTGCCAGGCTCTAGCAGCCCCAATGGAGAGACAGGATTACCCATTGAAATATAAGAGTATCCCCTGTATCCACTCCCTGTCAGATTGAGGCCAGTAACATAAAGGAAAAGAGGGAGTGGAAGCAAGTTCATGGTCAAGGCAGTAAACATACTCCTGCCTTGTCCACCTCCCACTCCCCAAACTCCCCCTACCCCCTCAATGAAGGGTTGTGGCAACAAGGCCCCACACGATGTGGTGGGAGTGTTGCTTCAGTTATTAACAATGCCCCCCAGGTGCCCTTGCATAACAGGTTTGATGTCCTGCAGGTACAACTGGCCAGCAAGGAAGGTGAATCATCTGGCTTGGAGGAATTGCCAAAATTAAGGAAGCCTAAGCCCAGCATACAAACATCTTACATCAAAAAGAAGGGAAGAGTCATTGTTATAGAAAACTCCCTTTTGAAGGGAACAGAAGGCCCATTATGCAGACCTGATCCACTGCAAAGGGAGGTTTGCTGTCTACCATGGGCCCAGGTCAAGGATGTGATGAGAAGGCTTCCCTCCCTGGTACGGCCCACAGATTTGCTAACCTTCCAGATAGACTATGATGACCTTGGAGAAAGAAAATTAAAGGCTATAAAGTGAAACTTCAGGGTCTTGGGTCAACTGGTCAAGGGAGTGGGTGCACAGGTAATATTCTCTTCTATCTTCCCTATTGAAGGCACTAACCCAGAAAGAATGAGGAGGACTCCTCTGCTCAACTTTTGGCTTTAAGACTGGTGCCTCCTTCAGGATTTTGGCTTTTTTGACCATGGGTCTCCTCACATGACACCAGGTCTGCTGGCAGCAGCTGGGGTGTACCCCTATCCAAGTGGAAGAAGATTTATATCACAGGGGTTGGCTGGGCTCATTAATCATGCTTTAAACTAGGTTGGAAGGAGGGGAGGATGAAAGGCAGGCTTACTGTAAGCAAGCCTGAGACAGTTGTGGGGTCATGAGTCAGCTCCACTGCTATCTCAGGGGAGGTAGATAGCAATGAGTTGTGTGCTGGAGAGGATGCAAGAGATGGCACATCAGGGTGGGAGGCTAACAAGAGCCTTCAGCCTGTTACCTTGAAGCATGCTGGGGACACACAAGAACTGTTTAAGGCTTACAGAGATGGACCACGAGAATCAAGTGATGAGGAATCAGCACATGCAGAGCTTACTGCTAGATTGGTGGCCATGGAAGAGGCTGGGAATGCTCAGACTGCAAGAGTGAAAGCCAATAGATTAACTCCCTCTCTGAAATGCTTGTATACCAATGCACAGAGCATGGGGAATAAGCAGGAGCTGGAGATCTGTGTTAGGCTGAATAACCATGATGTAATTGCCATCACTGAGACATGGTGGGACAGCTCCCACCGCTGGAATGTTGTCATGGGTGGCTGTGTACTGTTCAGGAAGGACAGACCAGCAAGACGAGGTGGGGGAGTTGCTCTCTGTGTGCGAGAACAACTGAAATGTGCTGAGTTCTATTCAAGGGGGGTGGCAGAACAGGTTGAAAGCTTGTGGGTAAGAGTTAAGGGATGTGGGGAAGGAGATGAAATTGTTGTGGGCATTTACTATAGACCACCAAACCAGGAGGAAGATGTTGATGAGGCCTTCTACAGACAACTGGAGGTAGCCTCTAGAGCTAATTCCTTGGTACTCATGGGTGACTTCAATCACCCTGATGTTTGCTGGGAAGATCACACAGCCAGGCACAGACAGTCCAAAAGGCTCTTGCAGTGCATCAATGGTAATTTCTTCATGCAAGTAGTGGAGGAACCAACAAGGAGAGGTGCACTGCTGGACCTTGCATTAACTAATAAAGAGGGACTGGTTGAGGACATTAAGGCTGGGAACAGCCTTGGGGACAGTGATCATGACATGGTGGAGTTTAGTATTCTACAGGGCAGAATAAGACCAGAAAATAGAATTACAACCCTGGACTTCTGCAGAGCTAACTTTGTGCTCTTCAGGGACATGCATGCAGAAATCCCATGGGCTAAGGCTCTGGAGAGGAAAGGAGCCCAAGAAAGTTGGCTAATTTTTAAAGACCACTTCCTCCAAGCCCAAGCCAGGTGTGTTCCCCTGAGTAAACAATCAGGTAGATGTGCTAGGAGACCTGCATGGCTGAGCAAGGAGATGCTGAAGGAAATCTCAGGGAAGAAAGAAACTTACAATTCACAGAAGAAGGGATTGGTCACTTGAAAGATCTATAAAGAAGTTGTCAGGGCATGTAGGAAGGCAACAAGTAAGGCCAAAGCCCTCTTAGAATTGAAGCTGGGTAAGGAAGTAAAAGAGTAGAAGAAAGGCTTCTTCAAGTACATCAGTAGGAGAAGAAAGTGCAGGGAAGGTGTGGGGCCACTGCTGAACAAGGAGGCAGCCTTAAGAACTGAGGATGCAGTGAAGGCAGAGTTGCTG
>WAAF01019219.1:0-74651 GCA_013400475.1 Tricholaema leucomelas
CCTATAAAGTTCAGGCTGAGCCCCGAGTCCTAGAAGAAGTTGTTGTTCTAAACCATGTACAGAGATTTCTGTTTGCAGGCATAAGTCCCCTTGCTGCCAAGGCAGTTGCATGCCTGATCCAGAGCGAAATATTTCCTACCGTTCTCCACCTAGTGTGGCATTTTAGCTACAACCAAGAGTGGAACACAGAACTGGAGCTACTCTTTTGCTGAGGCACTTGCAGATAAATCACTGCAGAGAATTCCATTGTGTGAAAAAAGATGAACTAAATATTTTTGTGCAACTGCTCCATTTAATTTGCCAGATTTCATGTATGGTGTCGCTGTTTAAATTTGGCTTTCAATACACTTCTGCTATCTAAAGGCTCACAGCATTTTTTATCACAGTATTGCATTCTTACAGTTTTCAGTGTCCTTGAACCTTACATGTTCTGAATCAGCTTACTGTTAATAAGTGTAAATAATGAATAATAAGCTCACTGCAGAAAAGTTTAGTTACTCAGGTACTGCCATATATTCAGAGTTGTGTGAGCTTCAATTAACAAATCTCTCCTGGTCAGAAGTCTCTCATTTAAGCACAAAACTTTCGAGACTGAAAGAGTTCTCCAAGTAATTTTCCACAGTGAAATGACATAGTAATTTAGACACAACTTTAATACTTCTCCATCTGTTTAACGATTCTTATAACAAGAAAATACATAGAAGCAGGTCATTATTAAGTCATTCCAGACCATCGAGCTCTCTGGTCAAACCTCTCTTTAAATTCAAAAAGAGACCATTTATAAGAAAATCTTAAAAGTTAAAGGGGATTCTTAGAAAGTGAGATCTGCTTAAAGTCTACCCAAATGCTATTTCCAGTGAAGCAAAAAATGGAAGTGTACTTTATATAAACTGCATTAATTCCAGACAGAATGAAGATTTTAGCCACCAAGACCAAAGAAAGAGAGATGTAAAAGGAAAAGGATACCAACCAACCTAACAAAGACCAATCAAACCAAACACCACCACCAACAACAAAAAAAGCAAAACCCCCCAAAAAAAAAACCAACCCAAACAAAAAAAAGTATTTCAGAAGCAAACACATTCTTCCAGAATGAGTAATTTCACAATGACACTGATGTTTTTGACTTAGAAACTGCAGTAAGCATCAGTTTACTCAGATATGTGCAATTGAAAACATAAAAATTAGTACCACTGCAGCAAATAAAACACAGCTGCCTTCAAATGACCTTGGTGAAAAGTTCAGAAGGAGAAATATAAGTTACATTGTTATGGGCAGGCCTGAGAAGCAGTTCTGCTGTAGAGTAGATTTAAAGTACATATTTAATTTGTCTCTATGAGCCACAAATTTAAACTATATATAGAATCTCTCATGTTATGCCAACAACACAAGTTCTTTCAGAACCTTTACTCTATTTGTGTTTTTCCACTTGTTCACCATGTGTACCACAATGGTCACCAGTATTAGAGGCCCAGTGTACTGCAACCTTCTAACATCCTTCTTGCTTCATCTGGCATTGTAAACAAGATGGGGAAAAAAGTACAGACTCTGGGTGGGTTGATAAGCCTCACCCCAAACACCCAATTCATATCAAGATATTTCCAGGGATGACTTCAAAGATCTCCTCAGGCTAGGTGTCCCAAAGGCTTATATCAGTAGCATTCATATCTTCCTACCATGGATCAACACAGAAATCACTTCTGAATGCAAAATACAATCTTCAAAGTTTCCCATGAGGATCTGGCACTGGGTCCAGATCAGCTGAACACCAAAGTTTCCTTTTATTAGACCTCTGCTTGTGAAAATGCTCACCATGTCAGTCCTTTTCACATACAGCCCTCATCCTACTCAGCTTTCTATTCTTTCTCCATCATTGTTCAGCAGTAAGCAGTTAGTTTCATTTTTTTCCAGGGGAATAAAAGGGTAAAAAATTAGAGCTCTATATAATGGTCAACTAATGCAAACCAGACAGCTACCTGACATTTGCAGAACTGATGCTTCTAACACCCTTACCAATCTTGCCACTCCTCCCCTGCCTGAGAAGTGTAAGCACACACATTTTCTAGCCTCTTTAAATCAAAACTCAGGTAACTAAAACCAGATTCTTCATCTTTCTGTCATTGGTGATTGTGCTAGCTAGAAGAACTAGATTGCAGGCTGTGAAAGGAAAACAATGCTGATGTCTACTTCCCTCATAGGCTTGCTGAGATGTATAAGAACAAGAAATAACAACACAGATCAGCACTACCACTTCTGCTGCTGGCTGAGCTGCATCTCTAACCTAACTCTCTGTTTCTTTTCTAATCCACTTTGCTTCCTANCGTGACAAAATCTTTCAGGACTTCAGCATTAGCTTGGTCAACAGATCACTAGGACGCAGAAGCAAATATAACATGTCCCTTTAGGATACTGATTTCCTGCTGCCAGATGGAGAAGTCCTGGCTATTTGTCATCATTTGAAAGGGTCTGACAGCTTGAGAATAGCTGGTAATGTGTCAGTGAACCTATGCACATTCTCACTGTTGGGTGCTGATCCTAGCTTGGTGGGTTGACTTGACTAACGTAGCAAACATTAACTTCAGATGCACGGATATGCCATATACTTTCTTGTTGCTTTTTGAGTAGATGTCCTTGAGAAGTTTTCTTTCTGATTGTGTCCTCCCCATGAGTAATGAGGACAACTGATCTTGATATTTCACAAAAAAATCATGATAGATGTTTTTGTATAAACAGAGCTTGTTGAGATACTTTGCCCTTTCATCTCAAATATCTGGTGACAGTAGCCAGTGCATCTACCATCTTTAGACCAATTCACTATGTGTTGACTGACAGGTGAAAGAGGAGATTCTGTTTCCCAAGGCTCGTATCAGTGTACCAGAATCATATCATTCTTCAAAAACATCAGGCTTCTGACATTACTTTACTGTTGCACTCCCCAGTCTTCACTAATTATCTTTCATTTCCAAACTATACTCAACACTGTAGTCCTAATTTTGCAATTCACTGGAGAATAAAAGTCTCATAATAGCTACAACATTTCTATCTGTGACTCAACAGAAATAGAGATCACGAAACAAAGCAAGCAGATGTGTTTCAAGGAAAAGTGAAGTATTTTCAGATGAAGAGACTCAGACACTGAAAACAAAAACTGCAGAAGATACTTGTTAATAACGTAATTCTGCTCTTCCATGTCACAGTCAATTTGTTGTCATGATTTTTGGTTGATTCCCAGTATTTCCTAAATCCCAATAGCACATATTTTCTGTTTTTTTCTTCCTTTGCAATTATTGTCTTCTCAAGTTTATTTAACGGGACCTATCATTTGACTTTAATATTCTACAACTTAAGATGAAAATATTTTATCGAGTGGGTGTTAGAAAGAGAGGTCTGTGGAGCTCAAATTATGCAAAAATACAAGGATTCCATCCCAAATTCCCTTGCTCTCAAATTGAGACATCACAGAATCACAGAAACATGCAGGTTGGAAAAGACCCTCATGATCACCACGCCCATCCAATAACCCTACTCTACAAGGTTCATCCTAAACCATATCCCCAGGGACTAAATCCAAACAACTTTTAAACACCTCCCTGGGCAGCCCATTCCAATACCTGACCATTCTTTCTGTGAAAAAAACCTTTCCTCACATCCACTCTAAACCTACCCATTGGCAGCTTGAATCATAGAATCAACCAGGTTGGAAGAGACCTCCAAGATCATCCAGTCCAACCTAGCACCCAGCCCTATTCAGTCAACTAGACCATGGCACTGAGTGCCTCATGCAGTCTTTTCTTGAGATCATTCCTTCTTGTTCTATCACTTCTTACCTGTGAGAAGAGACCAGCACCAGCCACTCCACAATGTCCTTTTAGGTAGCTGTAGACAGGGATAAGGTCTCCCTTCAGCCTCCTCTTCTTCAAACTAAACAGCTCCACCTCCTTCAGGAGGTTCACTCTCCAGGTCCTTCTTTGTTGCCCTCCTCTGCAATCACATAAGAAAGAACTCTTACTTGATTGTTTTCGTCACCTAAAGATCAAAAAGCACATCAACACAAGCAGCTACTTTTAAAAAAGCTGGAAACCTAAAGCCAGATTTGGGATTTTTTTTTTCATGTTTTCTTCTCTCATTACAGTCTCTGTTTCTTCTGTGAACGCTTGCCAGTGGCATCGCTATTCAAAAAGTGAGTTCCTAGGAATTCAGTTCTCTTACAGTAGATGTCTGTGTTAATATTCAAATCAGCTGTAAAACTGAAAAAGAAATTCTAGTGGATCTATCACACGTGTTTTTAAAGAAGTAGAAGGTAATTCAAAATACCTTTCAGTATGGTTTAATGTGGAAACATCATTTCTAGAAAGACCAGAAGCTACTATAAATAAATGTTGAAAAATGAACCCTTTAAAATATGGTAATGGTTTTGATTTAGAGGGATTTTATGCTATGAAAATGGTTAAAAATAAAGTATTTTTAATTCTGTCCTGTGAAATTAGACACTAAGTTGTGGTATGTATTTATAAAAATCTGTTTTTATTGCCTTAAAACTTCAGTTTTGAAATGGAATTCACAACAGAATGGACAGTTCAAAAGTAGCTGCTTCTCTTTGGATCTTGTCATACCAAATTAAGTTTTGATCTATAATATTTAACAAATACGAAAAGGTATTTGTGTTAGGTGGGGGTACATTCAGAGGCCAATGGCAATATCTGATACTGTTTTAAAGTCAATTTAAATTGAGTTTCCTAGTTCTGTCTCCACATTTAATAAAAAAATTCAGTTTACAGATTTTTCCCAGTCAATAAATCATGTGAAAAAACAGAGTGAATGTTCAAACAAAACATATTTCAATATCACAGAGTATGAACTATACATTGGTTTAGAAGCTTCTAACAGGATCAAGAGTTGCCTGGGAGAAGAGACCAACCCCCACCTGGCTACAGCCTTCCTTCAGGTAGTTGTAGACTGCAATGCAGGTCACCCCTGAGCCTCCTCTTCTCCAGGCTAAACAACCCCAGCTGTCTCAGCCTCTCCTCATACTTTTCTATTACTTGTCACCATGTTTCTCACGCATATTGAGAAACTGGCTTTTTTACATGATGGAGAACAACATTTTCATTAGCTCAGCCAGCAATGTTTCTACCAAGGAAAAAACTAGTTTACTCCAATTCTGTTATCATATTGAGAACTCTTTGTAGCAGTAGACAGTTTTGAACGACCTTCAGCTGTGCTCAACAAAGTAGGATAGCAATGGGGTATTGGTGCAAGTTATCGCTTTTGAGTAGAATCATAGAATCAGTCAGGGTTGGAAGGGACCACAAGGATCATCTAGTTCCAACTCTCCTGGCATGGGCAGGGACACCCTACCCTACCTGCCAGAGCCTCATCCAGCCTGGCCCCAGGGATGGGTACTCAACCACCTCCCTGAGCAACCCATTCCAGGCTCTCACCACCCTCATACTGAAGAACTTCCTCCTCACACCCAATCTGAACCTACCCACCTCCAGCTTTGCTCCATTCCCCCTAGTCTTGTCACTCCCCGATAGCCCAAGAAGTCGACTTGTTCTCTCCACTGCCCTAGGGAAGGTTAGGTTCAGCAAGCAGAGTCTTCCCTTTGCCTTCTTTTGATCTCTGAGATGCATCCAATTATGAGAAAAGAAAGCAAGTTAATGTCACTCAAATAGTAATCTACCTGAGAAAGCTTTATTCCATGTGTTCTATCCCCTGTACAAATGTGTCTGCTAGGAGTTTGCCAAGCACTCTTGCACCATTTTGAACATGTAACACACGTCATTTCTTAAATCACCCTGCTGGACCTTTTGTAACATATGAGCAGGTTTTGGCAGATAATCATTGTGGAAAGAATTACCTTGTTCAGATACCAAGATTATTTAAAAACACAGCTGTTCTGAGAGAAAAGCCAGAAAACAAGGTGCAGGATAGGAAAACAGCAAAATAACAAGTGAATAAAAGCAATGCATGAATGGAACCAAGAAGTTTAATTTAGAAGAGCCAAAATGGTTGGAAGAAGTTTACTTTTCAGCTTCACTATCACTGAAATTATTAGCTGTCAGCCAAGGTGATGAAGTGAGTTATGTAGAAGACAGATAGCAGTTCTAGCTGTGTCTTGAATGAATACTGACAGCAGCAAGGCAGACTTCATTTACAGCTCTGCTGACTTTTCCTCAATTGATGTAAATAGGGATTTATAATACCAGGAAAATGTGAATGAATTTCTCCAAGTCACATGCCAGCTTGGTGTGGTTTAGCAAACTCTCTGACTTCTGGACCCCAGAAGAAATTTGCACAGGAGAAAGAAAAATAATATCCAGGACAACTGAATTTATGAACTTAGTGATGCAGTAAACAGTGGAAATGAGCAGAAGAGAAAAGTGGTTTGAAAATACCAGGAAGTTTCATTTAGACATGAAATAAACCCAGCCTGTTTTCTTACAGGCTTTTGATGACCTGGAAAAACAGTTTAAGTATATCCTATAAAGAAGGCTTTTTTTATGTTTCCCAAATATACTATTTTAGAGGACCCCCTCCCAACCTCTTTCTTAAGGCATCTCTCAATGAGATACATTAAATCACTATAAATCCTACTAAAAATAAATTGAAATCTTCCCATGATAATCTCCTGCAAAGTGATATTCAGTCAGCTTGTGGTGAGTTCAGGAAATCACCCCCCAAATTAAAACTTACCAGACCAGCTCAGATGGCTTGGAAGTAAGATAGAGCTATGTTTTACAGCAAGCTATGTTTACGAGATATATATGTAATATATTTACAATTATATACAGAATAATACAGAAATCAAATATTCTCCCCACCCCCCCTCCACTCCCACTCCTCCCAGCCAAAGAAAAAGCCCAGAAGGGGCCAATGACACCTTCTTCTCGCTCCTCAGGTAGAAAACCATCAAGCTTATGTGTTCTCTAGTCAGTTAAGGTTAGCATTCAGTGTGGAAGAGTCAGAGAAGAGCAAAGGAACAGCAAACAGAGCCAGTTCCTAACAGCCAAGAGAAGGAAATTGTTTATACGTTGTTTTTTTGTGCTAGTTTGAAGCTAGCTAGAATGTTTTGGTGAGAAGAACTAGATTACAGGCTGTGAAAGGAAAACAGTGCTGATGTCTACTTCCCTCATAGGCTTGCTGAGATGCATAAAAATAAAAGCGAAACATAGATAAGGGAGTCCTGCTTGGGACTGGGCTGCTGGCTGAGCTGCATCTTACTCTCTAACCTCACCCTCCATTTTTGGACTAATCCACTTTGCTTCCTAACCCCCTGGCTGAACCTCCATTCTTCCTAGGGACTGGGGTAAGGTTGAAAAGAGTAGGGGGAAGGTGAAGGAGTGGTTGAGAGCCCCTCCTGGGGACTCAGGTTTCTGGGAGGGGAGTTGTGTTTCTGTATTACCTTTTACCTTATATATTTCTGTATATACTGTAAATATCTGCTTGTATAATGTGCTAAGCTGTAAATAATAAGCTTCATTCAAATTTCCAGAGCCAGCTGAGTCTAGTCTGGGTGTTTAGACTTCCTATAACTCACATATTCTTCCTTTTCAATTACTGAAAGTAATTTAATGCTTTTGTCTTTTAAACAAAGGACAATTGTGTCAAAAGCCAAATAATTGCTCTGGCAGCCTTAAAGCAGAGTATAACAGCTGAAGAAGTTAGTCTGAAAATGTGACTGTGAGAATCTAGACCTTTTTCTGGTCTTTTTCCATTTTCCACTTTGTGCCATCTCAGAGACAAAAAGGTACAATAAAATTTGTTTTGCCTGTTTTCAGTGCTAATTCTAGTAAATTTCAAGTCCATGAGCTCAACAACTGTTGATCTATTGAGTATCTTCAATATTCATAAAATCATAGAATCAATCAGGATAGAATCATAGAATCAATCAGGATAGAAGAGACCTCCAAGCTCATCCAGTCCAACCTATCACCCAGCCCTAGACAATCAACTAGACCACAGCACTAAGTGCCTCATTCAGTCTTTTCTTGAACACCTCCAGCGACGGTGACTCCACCACCTTCCTGGGCAGCCCATTCCAACGGCAAGCCCATTCTACTGATATCAGGAAAACATTCCAGTAAAAGAGGAGTCCCACATACTTCTGTCAAGCAATTAGATTTGGTCTACCTCATACACTAACAAAGGACTGCTTAAATTATTTTTTTTTAGAAGATCCTTTAATTTGTTTTCCATGTTGAATAAACACCCAGTAACACAGATTTTCAGAAGTGTGTGAACTGGCGTGAAAAATTAACTCATACATACTTTGTATGACAAAAAGTAACAGATGACTGCTATTTGTCAACCATTCATTTATAAAGCAAGCAGATTTTACTATGTCAGATTAGACTATTAGAGAATACTATTAAAAAATGATATTGAAATAATCCCAGGCTCTAAATATTTCACAAGAGCAGGGGAATGTGACCAAAATTATGAAACATAAAGCAGGACTTCAATCATGGTATTTTTCTTTGTGGAATATTTGCAAACTGAAGCTCCACATGAGAATAAGTCCTTCCAAAAAAATTTGTTTGCAGTGATACCCCAAAAATTCACACTCACAGAAAACTTGTTGTGCACAAGCAATCTCCTATAGCAACTGAATGCACCTGTTTGTTTTCAGCTATTCCTTTTTCTTGGTTTGTTCCTGCTGGTTTTAGAAATGGAATCTGTAAGGAAGGTCAGACCGTCAAGAACAGAAACCTATCAAAGCAAGTCATGTGTGAGACAGCCTTGGCAATGTTTCTTAAAAGGATTTTGGCTCCACAAATGTGTAAGAGATTATGCAAAGGCAACACAACAATTTAGAATCTGCCTTGGATGTTTTCAGCAATTTGTTAACAGTCATTGTAGCAGGTCACCTTCCAGTGACTAAATTCAGCTAGAAAATGTTCACAGTGCCCTTGTTTGGAGATATTTGACTTCATGATACTGGAAAATTTCAGTACCACCCATCACACATAGCCATGAGATTTGAGCTGTTCTGTCTTTTTGGTGAGACAAAAACTTAGAGTTGTTGTTTATCTTCTCAAGAGCCCATCTTTCTTGACCATCTCTTCACTATCTTCCACATGTTTTCACCTGGATGTGTTTGAAGATCATTTAGATGTGGCACTTAGTGATATGGTTTGGTGGTGAACTTGGTAAGGTAGGGTTAATGGTTGGACCTGATGATGTCAAGGGTCTTTTCCAACCTGAGCAATTCTATGATCTAATATTATGCATATAATAATGGGACCATATGGAATAATGGCAGCAGAAAAAAGGAAACCTTGAGCTGAAGAACAAGCACAAAAAGGATTAGTACCAATTAGAATGGAAAAATCATTTAAAAACAACTTAAGTCACAGAAACTGAATATACCATTTTTCCAGTTCAAGAATTATACCAATACCCTCTTGATAAGTTGTATCAATAAAGAACCGTTCTCAAGTAATGATTGCAGTGTGATTACCTTCCACACAAATATAAGAGCAAATCAGTAAGTTTGTAGAAGCTGCTAAGTCACAAATAAAAAGTGGGAAGAAAATAAAAAGGCAGATGGTGTGGTTATCACTTAAAAAAAAAAAGATCTTGCTCCTAGTAAAAGTATCTCATTTGGAAATAAAAATAAAGACGTCCTAACAGCCAACAAACAGTAAACTAAAGCAAAGAATTGTGGGAGTTATGGCATTTGACATCTTATATAAAATAGTGTCCCACATATGAGAGCATCTGCAGATCTGAAACACAGATGGGCATGCTGCAGAATTCTGCAAAGCAAAGAAAGTGCAGAGAGTCACAGAAATTTACATTGAAGCTGTAATTACAGCAGCAGAGGACCCATCTAGTAAACTTCAAGTCCATGAGCTCAACAGCTGTTGATCAATTGTTGATCTATTGAGTATCTCCAATATTCACAGAATCAACCAGGTTGGAAGAGACCTCCAAGATCATCCAGTCCAACCTAGCACCCAGACCTATCCACTCAGCTAGACCATGGCACTAAGTGCCTCATCCAGTCTTTTCTTGAACACCTCCAGGGACAGCAACTCCACCACCTTCTGAGCAGCCCATTCCAATACCAATCACTCTCTCTGAGAAGAACTTCCTCCTAACATCCAGCCTAGACTTCCTCCAACGCAACTTGAGACTGTGTCCCCCTGTTCTGTTGCTGGTTGCCTGGCAGAAGAGACAAATCCCCACCTGGCTACAACCTCCCTTCAGGTGGTTGTAGACAGGAATGAGGTCACCCTGAGCCTCCTCTTTTCCAGGCTAAACACCCCCAGCTCCCTCAGCCTCTTCTCATATTTTGTGTTCCAGGCCCCTCACCAGCTTTGTCGCCCTTCTCTGGACATGTTCCAGCACCTCAACATCTCTCTTGAATTGAGGGGCCCAGACCTGGACACAGCACTCAAGGTGTGGCCTGACCAGTGCTGAGTACAGGGGAAGAACAACCTCCCTTGTTCTACTGGCCACACCGTTCCTGATCCAGGCCAGGATGCCATTGGCTCTCTTGGCCACCTGGGCACACTGCTGGCTCATCTTCAGCCTACTATCCACCAGTACCCCCAGGTCCCTTTCTGTCTGGCTGCTCTCCAGCCACTCTGTCCCCAGCTTGTAGCACTGCCTGGGGTTGTTGTGGCCAACCAATATAAAATATGCTCAGAGCCAGCACAGAAGATAAGAAGAGAAACTCAGTTATGTGAAAACTTTGGAAGATAACTACTGTAATAATCAGGTATGAAGCCAGAGAGGGGAGTGAAGAAGGTAAGGGTGACCGGAAAATCAACAAAATTCCAGAAATACAGCCACCAATATTCATCTTAAATTGTCTTTAGAACAGCCAGTCTAGGGATACAGTGAAAATCCAATTATTTAGAACAGAAACAAGTCCTAGTCGGTATAAGAAGTACAGAGGAAAATGATTATGCTGTCAGAAGAGAGAAATAGATGATCTAATACTCATTTCCGTCTTAAATTTCCATTTCTAACAACTGTGATTTCATGCCTCCCAGATAGTGGAATTTTTTTAATACAGTCATCAGAGTGAAAACTATAAACCTGTCTGTTCCATTAGAAGAGAATCAGAATAAATCTCCATTTTTTTTCTTTCTACAAGTACAGCCCTCTGTTGTGGTCATTAATTCACAGGCACAGGCTATGTCCACTGGATGAAAGATCATGGAAGCTAGAAATAGGTGAGAGGTTGCAAGAAAACTATAAGAATGAAACAGAGAAGTCAGGGCTACCAATTTCTGTGCAGAACCTGCATCATTACAGGCAGTTCTAAAACAAGTGCTAGCTTGAATGAATAGCACCTAAAGTGAAACATTCCAGGTTATAAGCTGAAGTGAAGCATACTGCAAGCAGACTGCTATGATTATTCTCTGTAATGAGATACTGCAAACACATATCATAATCCTAGCAAATGCTTACATGCCAAAGGTTTAGCTTATCATTAGATCACTCAATGTTGGAAATACTATTTTGGCTTTTAAAGTTTTTATTGAAAAACTTTGAGTTTGATCAAAATGAGGACTTCACAATACTATGTTCAATATAGTTACGTGTTCATCTATCTTTTGGATGTCTATGTTGACAATGAAGTGTTTGAAAGAGTACAGTGCAGAGCCACAAAAATGATGAAAGGAGTAGAACATTGATATTAGGAGGAAGTTCTTCACAGAGAGAGTGATTGGCATTGGAATGGGCTGCCCAGGGAGGTGGTGGAGTCATCGTCCCTGTAGGTGTTCAAGAAAAGACTGAATGAGGCACTTAGTGCCATGGTCTAGTTGATTGGCTAGGGCTGGGTGATAGGTTGGACTGCATGAGCTTGGAGGTCTCTTCCAACCTGCTAGATTCTATGATCTTCCTCATAAGGAGAGACTGAGGGAGCTGAGGCTCTTTAGCTTGGAGAGGAGGAGACTAGGGGGTGGCTTCATTAATGTTTATAAATGTGTAAAAGGTGAGTGCCAAGAGGATGGAGTCAGGCTCTCCTCGGTGATGCCCAAGGACAGAAAAAAGGGTGATGGGTGGAAGTTGAGGCATAGGAAGCTCCATGTAAACATGAAGATTTTTTTTTAGTGTGAGAGTGACTGAACACTGGAACAGGCTGCCCAGGGGAATTGTGGGGTCTCCTTATCCGGAGATATTCAAAATCCACCTGGATGTGCTCCTGTGTGATCTACTCTACACGATCCTGCTCTGGCAGGGGAGTTGGACTAGATGATCTTTGGAGGTCCTTTCCAACCCCTAGCATCCTGTGATTCTGTGATCTATTTTTTTTTCTCCTGCATCTGTTGCAGACATGTGCTGCTTGTTAAGTAAGTGTTGGTACGGAATGCAATTGCATGACAAATGCAAGTAAAATGATAATAATTAGGAACTGTAAAACCCTCTGCCCAATGTATAATTTTTTCATTTGATTTTGGATATGACAAATTAGGATGTCTCACTGATTTCCCTGTGACTAGAAGCATACCATAATTCAGCTGAAATGAACCAATCAATATGATACTACCTCTTGATTCTCAGAATTTAGCCTATCTTGCATAGTGTTTCTTGTACAGCACCACCTTTTTTAACCCCATTTTAACACCTTTCCTGGACAACACTCTGGTAAAGTGTTGTGAACAATGAATCTACAAAATTAGAAGCAGACATATCATAGAATGGCTTGAGTTGGAAGGGATCTTAAAGGCCATCTAGTTCCAAACCCCTGCTTTGGGCAGGGACACCTTCCACTAGACCATGTTGCTCAAAGCCTCACCCAGTTGTAGTGGTTTGGGTGTTCCCCACCCCCCCCACACTTTAGAAATCACCCAGACTAGACTCAGCCAGCTCTGGAAATATGAATGAAGCTTATATTTACAGCTGGCACAATATACAAGCAGATATTTACAGTATATACAGTTATAGACAGAAATATACAAGGTTAAAAGGTAATACAGACACAACTCCCCTCCCAGAAACCTGAGTCCCCAGGTGGGGCTCTCAACCACCCCTTCACCTTCTGCCTAGGGCTCTCAACCACCCCTTCACCTTCTGCCTACCCCTCTCAATCTTATCCCAGTCCCAAGGAAGAATGGAGGTTCAGCCAGAGGGTTAGGAAGCAAAGTGGATTAGTCCAAAATGGAGGATGAGGTTAGAGAGTAAGATGCAGCTCAGCCAGCAGCCCAGTCCCAAGCGAGACTCTCAAGTGGAGTGATTATCTGTGTTTTGCTTTTTATTCTTATACATCTCAGCAAGCCTATGAGGGAAGTAGACATCAGCATTGTTTTCCTTTCACAGCCTGTAATCTAGTTCTTCTCACCCAAACATTCTAGCTAGCTTCAAACTAACACACCAGTCTGGGCTTACACACTTCCAGGGATAAGGTGCCCACTTCTCTGGGCAGCTCATTCCAGTATCTCACAAATTTTAGGCTACTTGACTTAGCTAATTTCTATTGATGAACATTGACACCTGTTTGATTGGTAGAGTATCTGACTAATGGCTGCTCTGCGATAACTGCCTACAGGGTTTTTTATGTGGTGCACTGGTTAGTGCTCTTCAGACCTCTGGTATGATGCCTGCTATGCTTGAAGTAACTAGAGCAGAAATTCAGTAGAAGTTCAATACAGAGCTGAGCAATTTAAAGTCAGATTGCACCGTAAGCTAAAAGAGTGTAAGCTCTCTTTGTGTGTAACTCAGACTGCCTGCTTTGAAGTGGAATCCTATCAAGAAAAGCCCTTGAGGCCTTGTCAACAGTGGAGATCAACTGTGGCCTGGTAGCTTATTTAAAGGTCATTATTTTGGAAGGTTTTTCCAACAGAATTCATACTGTCTTTCTGAGATACATGTATTAAAATACTTACTAACAAATGTTTTCAAACAAAACATCTCTTTAGTATTAAAATCTCATGGATTTTAGTTTTACCCTGTCAGTTACGTGATCATACACAAACTGGGATAAAGAGGATATTGGAACAATTTTGGAAGGAAAATGTATTGAAAATAAAAACTCTTTTTGTTTTGTGGGGGTGGGAGGGTTGTTTCTTTGGTAGACTAGTATGAAAATATTTAGTGAGCAGTCACAAGATCTTGAAATGTTAAGGCTGCTCCAGTGAAAACAAGATGCTGAAATGTTAAGTTATCCAGGAAAACAGATGTATTTTCATGAACCATTTAAATAACTATCACAGGGAAAACACTTCTTGTGGCTAATTAGATGTAAATGGAAAATTGGTAGAAAGCTGGATGCACTGTTTTGAAGATATTAACATTTTTAATATGGCTGGAAAATATAATTATTCTAATGCAGCAAACTCTGTAACAGCTTTAAATGTCTCTTTTGTCATGTATTGAAATGAGAATTATGTTACTCAAATCCTATTCTGCATGAGGAGAATGTAAAGAAAGCACAGCCTTGTTTGTAAATAGATTATTGTTCCACTTCAAATTCAATGTCTGAGGCTTTGAAAATACTTTTCATAAGCAAGTAGCCTTTATAATTTTATCTAAATGTGTCTCTATTAAAATGAAAATTTTCTTTCAGTGAAGGGAAAATGCAGGACTGAACAATTTCTCCCTCAAAACTTGTTTTCCTCTCCAGAAAAAATAAAATCAGTAGTTCAAGGCTCTCTCTCAGGGTATTTCATTCATAACGTTGAACAGTTCACAGTGTGAACCTAGTACAGAATGAAAGACTTGGCTGACAATACGAGCAGCAACATATTCATGCCTGAGCTTCAAGATCTAAACTAGTGAAAAAAAGGCCAGTAGGAGAGGCTGAAAATGTTACTGCTACTTTAAAAACTCCATTTACACATCATTTGTTGAAGTCTATTTGATTTTCTCATTTGCTACACCTATCACAACCGAGATCAAGGAGAAGATTAGGAGGACTTTGCCTATGAACTCTTCCAACCTCTGCAATGCATACCCTCCTTGACCAGAATTCAGTCCAAAGCAGCAAGGATCACTTCTGATTCTTATTAACTTTAGGTTAACTTGAGGTAGAACCAAAGAAATATATATCCAGATTTTGATTCTTTGACTTAAAAAAAGACAAATTCCTTCCTACTGCCCCTCATTCTTTTCCTTCTTGTCTCTCTCCTGTTGGGAGATCAGTAGCTCACACTTCCCAAAAGCAGTTGATAATGAAAAGCTCTGCTCTTGTGTTTTTAAATGCAATATGGTTACATAGACTCCAATTCTTTTTTCTAAACAAAAGCAAATATTAAAAAAATCTGTACTTGGATCTCTTGGATCTAAACCATTAATAGAAGATTTTCCATTCCACAAGCTTCAGAGAAAGGCAGTAAAAGGTGACAAATTATACCAAATAATCCAACTTATAGCAGACTAGCTTCCTGGGGGTGTAGATTAGTAAAAGGTAACGTAATAAATCAAGAAGTGATATATTAAGCTACATTCCCATGACTGACAAGAAAAAGATGCACATGATGCGAACTCACTGTTTTATTCCTGCAGATGCAAAATAATTTGCTAATGTTTAACTGCCTGCCTTCATTAGATGTATTACATGACAGAAATATGAAATAAGCTACAACCAGTATTTCCTGTTGCTAGATGCTTGAGCCTGTCCAGAGAAGGGCAACGAGGCTGGTGAGAGGCCTTGAGCACAAGCCCTACGAGGAAAGGCTGAGGGAGCTGGGATTGTTTAGCCTGGAGAAGAGGAGGCTCAGGGGTGACCTTATTGCTGTCTACAACTACCTGAAGGGTGGTTGTGGCCAGGGGGAGGTTGCTCTCTTCTCTCAGGTGGCCAGCGCCAGAACGAGAGGACACAGCCTCAGGCTGCGCCAGGGGAAGTTTAGGCTTGAGGTGAGGAGAAAGTTCTTCACTGAGAGAGTCATTGGCTACTGGAATGGGCTGCCCAGGGAGGTGGTGGAGTCGCCGTCCCTGGGGCTGTTCAAGGCTGGATTGGATGTGGCACTTGGTGCCATGATCTAGCCTTGAGCTCTGTGGTAAAGGATTGGACTTGATGATCTGTGAGGTCTCTTCCAACCTTGGTGATACTGTGATACTGTGAGACTGTGATAAAAAATGTTAATAAAAGCAAAACCTTATAAATGTTAATAAAAGCAAAAGCTTATTTGTGGCAATTTTTTCAAGTGAACGCTTGTTAGGGAAAGTATAAAAAGCAAAACCAAGTCAACTAGTGCTGATTAGATAATTGATAAAAGAAAACCATTAACCATTGTATCCATGGTATTCTAGGAAATAAATGCAAAATCCTCTAAGGACTAATAAAAAATAGAAATGTGTATTCTGCATAAATAAAATCCCAGAACAATTTTTTTTCCATTCAGCTTATTTGAACTTCTATTCTTTATTAATTTTTCAAAATCTACTTGAGTTGCAAAAGATTTTGAGTACTTTTGCCTCAACATTTTTTTCCCTGGCGCATAGATTAGATTTTAAAGGCCAGAAGAGTTTAATCTGTTAAATGCTGCATGAAATCACCTAATACCAGTCTAGCAACACCTATTTCCAAAAGCAAATCAGGGAGAGATTTTGGAGCATTTTTAAATATGGTAGCAGAGTTCTACCCTTGGAACACATACCTTTGATATACATAGATAGTGACTCCCTCCCCTGGTATATAACAAGCCTAAGAAGCTTCATTAAGGAATTTGTTGGTTTGAATTATTTCTTTTGCTGTTGGTTAAGACTTCCAATGTTATCAGAATAAAGTGAACATCAAGAAACTTTGTGTGAACCTGGCTGATGAGCTACTACAACTAGCATTTACTTTATACAACATACCAGAGCCTGTACTACTTCTGCCCCATCTTGATTTGCACTTTGATTTCTTCTGATAAATGTATTTTCTTGTTCTCTCTTATGAGATTAATATATCATGACACAACTGGTGAGGGAGACAACCAAGGAAGGTGCCCTACGGGACCTGCTTCTTCTGAACAAGGAAGAACTTGCAGGGGAAGTAATGTTTGGAGGCTATCTAGGGCACAGTGATCATAAGATGATAGAATTTTCAATCCTTGAGGAAACAAGGGAAGGGCTTAATAAAATTGCCACCTTGGAATCCTGGAGGGCAAGTTTTGGACTGTTGAGGAGACTGACAAAATGCCTTGTGAGGCCACCCTGAAGGATACAGGAGTCCAGCAAGGCTGGACATACTTCAAGAGTGTAGTCATAAAGGTATAGGCACAGGCTGTCCTTGTGTGCTGAAAAACAAGTCAGCAGGGAAGGAGTCCAGCCAGTCTGAATAAGACCTTAAGAACAAAAGGCCTGTAGAAGATGGGACGGGTCTCTCATGAGGACTATAAAGATGTAGTGAAAATATGCAGGGAGCAAACTAGGAGAGCCAAAGTGCAGCTAAAGTTGAGCCTGGCTACAGCTGTTAGGAATAATAAAAATGTTTCTATAAACTCATTAACAACAAAAGGAGGACTAGGGAAAATCTCCATCCTTTATTGGATGCAGAGGGAAACACAGTGACTAAGGATGAGGAAAAGGTGTTTAATGGCTACTTTGCCTCAGCCTTCAGCAGTTCCTAGGTATCTGTGACAGGACTTCAGTACAACAATTATATTATATTGGACACTGTGACTTTGGTAGGAATTTCAGTTTGGATGGATGGTGCCACAAGGAAGTGAGAGACTTGGCAGCATTATTGTCTTTCTGTTCTCTCAGTTTAAGAAATAGATTTAAGAGATGCTTTAAATTACTAGATAGCAGTCAGAGATGTTTAGGCAGTGAAATACTAATAAAATATAAAGGAATATTAATTTGATTTCTAATAGGCAACACTGGATCAACTTGCTAATGGGAAAAGTGAAGTCAGAAAACCCAGTAAAAGACAAATAAAAGAGCACTTTTTCAGAGCCGGGCAGAGCAGCATATGCTGTGCTTATGATATACACTACAGGTATACTAGATACTAATAAATTATTAGTGCAACATACACTCAGATCTAAAATCTTAACTAAAGATCAGGAACTTCCAGGCTGCAGAGAGCCTGCAGATCTGAAAAGAGATGACAGGGGAAGAACTTTTTCATTTTTACTGAATCTATAATTGATTGCTACAGCCAATGATTTATTAAAAGTAATGGTGTGATGGTTTGGGTGTTAGCCATCCCCCCCACACTTTGGAAATCACCCAGACTAGACTCAGCCAGCTCTGGAAATTTGAATGAAGCTTATATTTACAGCTTAGTTCAACATACAAGCAGATATTTACAGTATATATAGAAACACACAAGGTAAAAGGTAATACAGAAACACAACGGCCCTCCCAGAAACCTGAGTCCCCAGGAGGGGCTCTCAATTGCCCTTCCACCTTCTCCCACCCCTCTCAACCTTACTCCAGTCCCAAGGAAGAATGGAGGTTCGGCCAGAGGGTTAGGAAGCAAAGTGGATTAATCAGAGACAGCAGAGGGGCTAGAGAGAAATGCAGCTGAGGCAATGCCCCAAGAAGAAGTGCCGTATTTATGTTGGATTCTTGTTCTTATACATCTCAGCAAGCCTATGAGTGAAGTAGACATCACCATTGTTTTCCTTTCACAGCCTGTATTCTAGTTCTCCTCACCAAAACATTCTAGCCAGCTTTAAACTAGCACAAATGGCATCAGAGTTTTTCTGAATACAAGATGCCAGTGAGGCAAAATACACCACCATTTCCTCTCTTTGTGCTCTCTGCTTGCATTTCTTTCATTCTAGTTTTGACATCTTCATCAACAAACCAGAGACATTTTCATAGAGACATAATTATAAGACTGTGGAATACTCCTATATATGGTAAAAAACACCAAGCTTGCAGCTTAGGTTTATTACAGCACACAACACACATACTAATTACACTGGTTTGTACCTGCTGGGTGGCCATATTTACTCACACAGAAACCCTAGAGATGTAAGTATACACTTCCTGAAGGCTTCTGCACAGCCTATGACAACCAGCACAGGCTGGATTAGTACAGCGGTACTTTATGACTGTCAGTTCCAACTAGATAGTCACCTTCATTGTATTACCATTGCCTAGGACCTGGTTTACCACACAGTCTCATGTAGACTATATAATCTTCAGTTACAGCATGGTAGCTGTAAAATGCTATAGACAATCAATTTTCAATAGTAATTGGATGTTTACAGTTTGACTGGCCAAATTCAGTGACTTTCAATAAATCAGTGCATGCTATCACTAGGTTTATGCAGAGAATGGCAAAGAAATATATGAAGACCAAGACAAACTTTCCTAGATCAAATACTGTATGATTACTCCGAGTTATTTTTTATGTCTTGTTGAATAGGCATCCTACAAAAGCTGATGAATTTCATCACATAATGGAAGTGATGGTACAAAGAAGGATAAAACTGGCTGCATCCCTCTGAAGGGTAATAATTAATAATTTTAAAAACACCCAAATAACCATACATACACACACACATCAAAAAACTCCAATAAAATAACCAGAGCAAAGCAGACAAAGCAACAACAAAAAACAAAATACAACAAAAACAGTTGCCTTACCTGCTTGCCACTTTACTAGCAGATTGCATTTTCCATGGATTCAAGATGCTAAAGTGGAGGAGACATTAGGTACCTAGGGCAATACTTTCTTGTTTACTAGCATATCTATCACTTTAGCACAAAAACTGACAAATGGGGCACAGGATACTCAGGGCTTGGAAGCACTATTATTACATTAGCATTGTTAATCAAAGGTTCTGAGCGCCAGTTCTGAATACTTCATTGTTGGATATAGTAATATTAAATGTAGTGATTTTATAGAATTGTCTGACTGTGGTACAGCTATTGGAATATTATACAGTGAAACAGAAGCCACAGACAGGCGAGAGTGCACGAGTCCAGAAGTACTGGTAGAGGGTTGGAATGACCTTAGAGAATGGTGTAACAAATATAAACAAATGTAAGGCTGGAGTCTGTGTTTTTCACCTATCTCTGCTGAAAGAATTGCCTAGACACAACGTATGTGTTGTTGAGAGAATATGAAGAATGTCTACACTAATTAGTGTGTAATCCTAACATAGTCCTAACGCAAGTGTATGTAGCCAATTAGAGTCTAACATGATTTGTAACCCTGTTATGTAGCCTTCTGATAGAAAGTATATAAGCCCACGCTTGGAATGCAATAAACTGATTTGGAACTTGCTTATGTTAAGCATAGCCCTGTCTCTTCTGTACCCATGGTACTCAGCCTGTGGCACTTCATGTTGCTGTGAATAACTTTTAGGAAAAATCCTTGTATTATTTGCTATTAATTTGTGCTGTTTTCCTTTCTCTTTGTAAGGTGCAACATTTTGTACTCAGTAACTGTTTAAAAAAAAAACCAAAACCAACCAAACTTGTGCATAGCATATTGTCTCAAATCATAAAACCACTATTTACTCTTTAATTTCTTATATCCAAAAAGTACTTTAAAATATTTATGTCTCATGCTGCAAAACACATAACACCACCTGTTCAATTTATGCTGCTAACCTTTGGATTGTAAGAAAAAAGAAAGCTCTCCCTGTTAACTTATAACCAAGGTTCATAAAAATTGATTGTATATTTTGCAGAGTCCACAAAGGCTGATTAGGTTTTTGTCACACTCATATGACATTAGTCATAAAACAGCTGCGCAGATGGGGTTTGGGTGACATTTGGAGGTTAGGATGGTACAAGAAATAAAGCAAAGATATTTTTTTTTCCTCATGAAACTACACATCTTGTGATTAACTACCTTGTAGGCAGACATCCACACATCTAATTATTGTGCATACTTCCTATTTAAATCATCTTTTTTTGTTTTGTCCTGTCAATTTTCCTCTTGACATATTCTTTCCTTGAAGCTTCGGTTCAGCCTGATTAGCTTCAGAATCTCTGTTAGGCGAAAAAGCCCTCACTGCCGTTCATTTCCTTTGCCAACATTTCAGGCAATGTCTACATACCTCTCTACCTCATAATGCCTTCTATATGCTGCAAGATGCTAGAAAGGAAACACTGAAATTTTATCTGAACATTGCTAAGAAACAGAACCAAAAAGGGGAACTTACTAACCACTGTCACTAGACTCTTTGTCGTGTGATTGAAGTATATCATTGCCCAATGCCTGCTTTTGAAAGGAGAAAAATCATCAGTAAAGGATTTATTTCATTTGGGTGTCCCATAGCTTTCCAGTTGTGCTAGCTTGAAGCTAGCTAGTTTTGGTGAGAAGGATTAGATCACAGGCTGTGGAAGGAAAACAATGACAATGTCTACTTCACTCATAGGTTTGCTGAGATGTACAAGAACAAGAATCAAAACATAGATAACTCACTACTCCTGCTGGGGAGCTCCAAGCCGCACCTCTCTCTCTAACCTCACCCTCCGTTTCTCTACCTAATCCACTTTGCTTCCTAACTCCCTGGCCGAACCTCCATTCTTCCTTGGGAATGGGATAAGGTTGAGAGGAGTAGGGGGAAGGTGAAGGGGCAGTTGGGAGCCCCTCCTGGGGACTCAGGTTTCTGGGAGGGCTGTTGTGTTTCTGTGTTACGTTTTACCTTGTATCTTTCTGTATATAACTGTATATACTGTAAATATCTGCTAAGTTGTAAATAATAAGCTTCACTCAAATTTCCAGAGTCATCTGAGTCTAGCCTGGGTGATTTCCAAAGTGTGTGTGTTGGGGGGGGGGGCTCGGGTAACACCCAAACCATCACACCAGCATAGTCCAAGGCATACATCACAACAGGCATATAACTGGTTCAAGCTACATTTCCTCAACACTAGTGAGAAACCTGAAGTGTTGGAGAAGGTATATTCTGCAAAGCCTTGGAAAGAAGCCCCAGCTGACTCCAGAAGTTACAGAAGGGAGTTAGGTAATCCGAGGCAGCCAAACCACAAAATGCAAGGTAAAACTGAAAGAAAACAAATTATCTTCATATTATCCTATTTTTTTGTTTCTTTTTGTGATCAGAAATAACTGCAGCTGTAAAGATAGGCAGTAGGTTACACTACTGTTTTTTAGAGAAACACAGGCATGTGTGTCACAACAATTTAGCTAATTTGGTGTACATAGAACTGCACCAGATGTCTAGTTTGTATGGCTAAGAAATTTCCTTTGGGAAGAAGAAAAAAAAGTACTGACACTTCTTAAATCTTAACAAAACTGCCTGTCACATCACTGCTTTTTCTGCCCATCTAATGTAGAAATAACTTCCTTTTTAAAGTTAAATAACTTTCTGGTCTTGTCTGTTCTTTCTTAAGTTCCTTTTTCTTGCTGGTCTGACCTTTCCCCAGGAGCACTGTCTATCTCCTTTTCCCTCCTTCTTGGACATCAACCTGCCTATGCTATATGTTCCCAGCATTTCTATTGAGTCCTCAGATGTGTAAGGAAGAATATATTAAGTCTGCTTGGAGTCATACAACCCTTCTCATTTCAATGTAGCTGTTCAAACATACACTGAAGGGAAAGAGCAACTAGATTTTTTCTTTCTCATCCTTTGTATAAACCCTATCATTTCCTATTATTTATGCTCTTCAGGAAGCTGAAGAGACTACTGATATCTGGCACGTGAAGCATGCACAGGAATCGTTGTGGCAGAGGCACTGACAAAACATACAGCAATAGCTTCCTAAAATGTGGATGTATTGTAACCAAACTTAATCAGAACTCAGACCAACAAAGTTAAATTACAAGTCAGGATGTCAGTTGGGAATACACTACTAATGGCCAATTAAACTTTAATCTTTAACTTAAAGAATAATTCTTTCTAGGTGAGCCAAAATGTGCACACACTCACTCATAATGGGAGACACTCAAAGGTACCCCAAAAATACACACTCATCAAAGAAGGAGCGAGAATTCACTTAAGGATATATCTGAGTCTGCTGAAGTAACCTTAGAGTGCCAGTCTAAGGGGTAGGTTCAGTTGTATTTTTGTCTGCAGGGTTTTCTGTCAGGTTAGTTGCACCTACCAGTCATTTGACATCTGAAAATCCGACAGTTTCTCTCTTCACTAAACTTCCAGCAGATCTTTTGTCTTTTTAATTACTTCTAAAATTTTGGTTCCTGTCCAATCCTTCTATCTGACTTTCTTGATTGCATCATCTTCAAGACCTCCTAGAACAGAAGACATGGGTATTGAAACTGTATCTTTCATAGAGTCAAACAATGTACACCTCATCCCAAAGCCTCTATTTTTCCAACATACAAATTCAACATACTCATGTCTTTACTTTCAAGTTCCTGTCTTTCATATGTTTTTAATCTTGCCTCATCCCTTTCACCCTTTTTTAAGAGGCTGTGCTTCCGAATCACCTTTATTCACAAATTAAATATATTTGCCTTAACTGTACATAGATTGTAAACATAATTACTTCCCTGCAATGTGATATTTTACTTTATGCTTCCAAAGCAAAAAAAGACAATCTGTGCACATATATTAACAGAAGTGAAAATGAAGTAGTGATTAATTTTTAATACATCCCATGAACTTTGGGTTTCAAAATTAAGGGACCCTTACCCACAGAAATGCTGGCTCAAAATCTTTTAAAGTAATTTCAGCATGCTTATTTGTTATAAAGCAATAATTCATTCAGGTAAATTACACTACAGCTTTCACATGTTGTGAATATTAAAAGGGTAGAGCAGCACCACATTGCAGAAAACAGTTCCCATACTGATCTCACTACAGAGTAAATCAAAGGAATTACTGCAGTGTAAGACCACTGAAATAAATGCTTTGTTTTGAGTTCAATTTCTATTTAGCTCAAAACTAAATATCAACACTTTGAAAAATGTTAATATATAAAAGACGTTCAGCCATCCAATTTGTAAGCAGACTGGTTAGATCAATATTTCCAAAGTAAATGCACTGAAAGATCCTCTCATAAATGATGAGCCCAGATATTGTAAGGTGAACTAGTAGGGACACAGGAGGCTACTTTTAATCCACTGCTGGAGCAAGTATTAAAGAGCTCAGCTAAATCATTTCACTTTGAATACTAATCTGCTTAGTGTCCAACTTGCTCTTTCACAAGGTAGTGTATTTATACACCTATCACACCTCGGTGCCAGCTTCCTGAGAAAACTGCCTATACATTTCAGGATGCTTTTTCAAACTTGTCTTTTTTTCCTTAAGCGAGGCTGATGAGCTGAATATCTTCTCCAGCTTTAGATCTCAAGTGGAATGAAAGGAAGCTTTGTGATTACCTTTAGCATTTCATAACTTGACAAAGGTGTTAAAGTGTCCATCGCACCTGCATGAACCTCTGAATGAAATGTACTTAAGCTTGCATACTCTGTAGAATGCCAAAATTATATGAATTGTTAGCTGACTAGATTTCAGACATGAGCCACATTCTTTTTACATGAGACAGAGCTTATCTCTTCATAACAAGAGCAGTATACACAGATTCCATAGACCATAAAACAATTACATATTTTTATATATCCATATTGTTTTTATATGAGACAGAGCTTACCTGTTCATAACAAGAGCAGTGTATAGATTCCATAGACTGTAAAACAATCATACATTTTTAGTCAGTTTTGTAAACTATTTGTTCAATTGATGCTTTCAACTAAATCTCATATCTTTTGGAGAAAAAAAAAATCACTTCACTTACTTAAGACAAAGGTTCTCCCAAAGTTTTATTATAGCTAGCTACAAAGACCGTTCAAATAGCTAGAGAGGCGAGAGCAGTGCAGCCAGTGGTCTAATCAGTCTAATGCAAGAATTGGTGTTCCATATGCCTGTGTCCAGAGAAGAATCTGACTCAATTGTGATCCAAAGGCAATTATCATAGTCAGAGGGGTCTGAGTTCATATAAACTATCCCAATATTTCAGCCTATTTCAGGTATCTTTAAGGTCTGTATCTGCAGAAGCTTAATTCACTCTAAGCCAAGACTTCTTTAGATCAGTTCTCTCTTTCATGCCTATAATGACATTCATACACTTCAGTGAATAGATATAGCCAAATAAACTTCTTTTTTTTTCCCAGTTAGTTTAATAAACTTCCTCAACCATGCTCATTAAACAATCACTGACTGACTTTCTGTGCAATCTACAATAAAATATTTTTATCTGTTTAAAAGAAGGTAGTCTTCAAGCTGTCAAAATGCAGTACACAAACTTTCTATAATTCTCATTCTGTCTTTCTTTTCTCACCTAATGGTAGAGTCAGCAGCTGAGTCATCCAGAAAAAAGCATAATTTCATGGGACCAAGACAGGTAATTTCTGGTCATTTAATCTTCACAATACCTTCTCACGCTGGTTTATTTCAGAGCATGATGCTTCCTCTTGCCTTAGAATTAACAGCTTCTTACTTCACAGTTAGACTGACTGGAATAAATGCTGTGAGTGGGTATATATCACCACTGTATATAACCCCTGCACGTGTTTAGTATGCAGTGGAAGTCTACATTAAAAGTGGTATATTCTTGACAAGTACTAAGAAAGATACCCAGATTCAGGATTGTGACTTGATGCTGTTTAACAGAAGATTCATGATGCTCTGGACTGCCAAATATATTGCAGTGACTTTGGGGATTATTACAATATATCATGCAGAGAATCTCCATAATAATATCTTTATGTCATAATGTATCATGTCAAAAATCCCTGTGCAGTATTTTCAGGATATACTAATGACCTGTCTAAGTGCATCAAGGTTTTATCATGTTTTGTTATGTCTGTTACTGGCTAAAAAAATGCTTCTGGGAAGTACCTTCAAATAGTCTAGGTAAACTAATTTTAGGTAAACTTTGCAGCTAAATATTAAAAGGAAATAAAGTTGAATAAAAGTCTACCAAAGGAATTAGTGCAGTCTGTATAGGACAGCACTGCATATATGCTAGGATTTTATACAATACTCTATCCAAGCCCCTTTATATTTCACTACTTATCAGTCAAATATCTTCCAATAGTTTAAAAAAAAACATAAGTAAAAAATCAGAACACTTAGCTTTTGGTATTAGGAAATTTGTATAAGCCTTAGTCATGTAATATTGAGAAAAACACTTCCAAATATATCAACAAGGAAAACAGAGAGGAACAAACCCATATGACTTACAGATAAAATAGAAACCAAGAAGAAGCTCAGTAGAGCCTGGAGTCTTTGTATGGGATGTTGCATACCTGATTGTTCATCCAAGGACAGAGTAAAACGCAAATAGTTTATGATGTCCTGTGGCAAAATGTTTTTCCTTCAATCCAGTGCATGCAGCTACAAGAATTCTCTAAAACCCCCAAACTTATAATTCTTCATACTTTTATCATCATCATCTTCAAAATTAACGAGATATACTTCTTTAGTTGATTTTGAATATGTTTGTTTTCAAGGAAAAAAAAAAATGACAGTTTTACTTGATGGACTTAGGTTCATATCCTGAGATGAAAACAAAAATATTTTTTAAATGATCCAAAAGGACTCACCAGATACAGAAATGCCTCAAAGAATGTACAGGCTAGCATGTGAATGAAGTATAATGAGAGAACTTAAAAAAAAGATCATGCAGGAACTTAACTGATTAATTAGGTAAAAGAGACAAATATGAAGATGTGTTTCAAAATGAAGTGTAAAGAGAAAGGGCTTTAAATAAAACAAATAAAATGAAAAGCTATCATTTAAAAAATGGATAAATGCCACATGATTGCTACCTGAATTGTCAAAGATATTATTTCTATTGAATATTCACCAAGCCCCTCGTAGTATAGACAATAATCCATAGACATTCTAGCAGAACATGTATTGATAGACATATCCATCTTCAGAACTGTAAAAAGAGCAATAACACTGGTAAAAATCATATTAATCAAAATAAAGAGGAATTATCACTATATGTGCAGGGGGCAGAAGCTCTTATACAGTTATAAGAATAATTTAAAGCAACTAATGAGCATCTGACTATGAGTATTTTGGTTAACAGAGCACAGCTGGATTTTCCAAAATGCTGATAAGCAACTAGCCCTGAACTTTTCCTGATTAAAGTATTTTTTGTCGTCTGAGCAATAAAAACACAGAATAGCAAACTCATTCGGTCTGCAAGTGCAAAACCACAAGATAGCATCAAAGGACAACACGCATACTCTACGTAGCATTATCGCTATGTTGAGCTACCATGATGAGTACCTTCAAAACATATACAACACACTAGAAATCCAAACTCTCATCTTTTTGAATGTATGCATTTCTTTATGAATAGCTTAAAAGCACAATTTTGTGAAAGGAATGTTTTATTTAACAAAGTAATTAAATTTGTTACATTATCATATCACAGAATCATAGAATCAACCATCTTGGAAGAGACCTCCAAGATCATCCAGTCCAACCCATCATCCAGCCCTATCCAGTCAACTAGACCATGGCACTAAGTGCCTCATCCAGGCTTTTCTTGAACACCCCCAGGGACGGTGACTCCACCACCTCCGTGGGCAGCCCATAAAATCACAAGTGCAGCATTAAATTTGAATTTCTTTGATATAATTCAAGTAGTAAGAGAAATGTATAATCATTTCTTTATATATTACTGTTTGTATGTGTTAAATTTCACTTGATATGCTAGGCAGCAGCACGTGCGGTCAGCATCAGAGCATCTGGTAGAACTGCTAAAAGCAGACTCAAACAAGATAAAATACTCTTGGCTGACTTATTCTATTTGCTCATTTGTACTCATTCTGGTTGTTCCAAATATTAAGCATGCTTTCCAGTTACATCTAAGTGCAAGACGTTAGAATGTAATAATAATTATGCTATCAAAAACCTTTAAATCCTTTCTTCTAAGCAAATCCTTCTAATTCCCCAAGGAAATCACATTGACTCAACAGTTAAACTATGCAATATAGTATGATGATCTAATTGCAGTCTTAGTACCTAGAAATAGATGGGTACACACATATGATATTAGAATGTAGTTTGCTATGCATATGTTAAAAAGAAATTCTTAAAATAACATGAAAACAGGAAATCCTTTAAAACTCTGTGGTTTTGCCCTCTCAGTGTAGAGACAAATCAGGTAACTTATAGAATTACAGGAATAAGACAAAAGATTCTTCTAGTCAGTTCAAAGCAGGGAAAGTCTGGAATATGGAAATGTGTGCACACCTCCTCTCTCATGCAGTTCTATAGGCAGAGAAAGGAGGAGAGCAGAGCAACATGTTGAGATTGAGTTGCAGTTGCCCATTAAGATTTTAGTATATTTTTTTTTTTTGAGGAAGAAGTGCAAAGAAGGAATTTTGCTAGTGCTGATTAGATCAGTAAAAGACAGGGCATGAAGCATTCATGAAAGCAGCAGAAAAAGAATCCAAAAATATGCAGAAGAAATTGAATGGTCAATTAACTTCAGACAAAAGTTGACGCAAGTTGTAAACAAGTGGTTTCACTTAAAGGAGAGCATTACAGCTAAAAACTACATAGAATTTTGTGGGTTTGGATGCGGCTTCTCTGAAAGTTTTTGTAGTTTTTAGTATATTTCAGCCCATTTACCACCAAAAAAAAATATATATATTATCCAGGTATAGGAAAGCAGTGAGTAAAGCAGATGTGAGGCTCACTGGAACAATTATTTGGCCAAAAGGCACTTGTCAACAGTGCCTTTAGGGACTCAGAGACAACTGGATTCACATGCATTGATATCTCTATAAAACAGTCACTTATCTCAGCTCATGAGTAATGTGATATATCTGACACTTAAAAGCAACATGTGTACATGGAACACTACATAACACAATCACTGCTTCTTTCTGTATAACAGACTATAACCATAAATTTCTGGTTTAGTTGTGTATGTTCAGTCTTTATTCCAAAATGTGATTTACCTCTGTGATCATCCAGTTTCAGTGCTCTCATTCAGCTAGAGAAATTAACATGAAAACTTAAGAGTTTACACATTTTATCATTAAGGAACACTTGCTACAACAAGGAACCCTAATGGTTTTAACTAGCTCCCCCCACGGAAGATCAAAGCCAGTTTAAATAGGGTAGACCTGACAAAAAAGAGACAGACAAAGAGTGTAGGGGGGACCTTGGCCAACTAGGAGAATGTATTTTGGTTGGTATCAGGTACGAAGGAAACTTGCCTTAAAGCATGTAATTTGTGCCTACACCAACTGTTCCTTAGTCATGTGAAAACCACATAGCCACAGTCAAGATACTGTTGGATTAAGGGTAAAAACCATTCTCAGAGGCAAGATGTGTTACCTCAGGTTCAGTACTGTGACAATGCAGCCACATGGACATGTACCAGAAAAATCAGCATGGGTAGAACAAGCTCACAGCTGCCATCTATGCACAACTCGGAAAGGTCCCATATTTACTTGCAGTGAAATATGAATTTATGAGAGATTAAATGTGCACATATGGGAGGCTTTAAAAATCCTTTCCACATACCCCATCGCAAATTGAAATGCCTCATTGGAAGTGCTAAATGAAAGCACTGATGGATAGCCTGTCAGGTCCCTGAAAGCGAAGCACAGGTGCTCAGAAAGCTGCAGGGCTGTACGTGGCTGATATACATAGAGAAGCATACTTGACTCTGCTCTAGGAATAGCAGACTGACAGAATATTCCCCTGAGGTTTGTAACGGTGAGCTGGCTATCCTTGGAGACTGCTGTCTCAGAAACTGTAAAGGATACAGCAGTGCAGCTGTCATGGAACTGGCAGTGGCTTTCTGGGCAGGAGGCATCCCTTGGAACACAGTTCCTGCAATTTATTTTTGTCAGCCAAATTACACTAGAGTGTTGAGCTGCTGGAGTTCATCCCAGGCTGAGCAAATATGAATGAAAGGTATGAGCACTGTAGCCACAAAAGATTTTAAAATAATATGATAGAGCACTGCAGTTTCTTATGTCCTGCTGCTTCAAGGGAGACATCCCAGTAAGTCAAGCTAAATGCACTTCTGCATGCACGCGCAAGGCAAATCTTAAGACGTGAATCCATAAAAGCCAGATTGGTAACAGATAAGATGCTTAAACCAATTATTACGACACTCCACATAAAAAGAGAAGGCCCAAGCCCTAGAAGAGAAATGCCTTATAGTGAGCTGGAAGGAAATATCTGCCCTTTCATGTGATTATCTGCAAAAAAGCTTCTCCAGCAGTTAGATAGTTAAGATAACTTTAGGTCATCTTCTCCTCATACACTGCTGCAATAAGAGGCTTTCCCAGGAAAGTTATCTCTGCTACCTTGCAAGAACTGAGGATGTCACAGATGGTCTATACCCACAGCCCTTCCAAGAGTGCTCTGATCATAGGATAGCCTCACAGTCTTACGTGTTGGTATTGAAACTATCTCGCTATACAGACAATATTAAATATTCATTGAGCTAGAGAGAAATGAAGAAAAAGGAAGAGACAAGTATCTGGGAGGGAGAAATATATACTCCAATCCCCTCTTCAGGACTTCAAAATTTCATGCCAAGTGGAATAAACTCGCTAGCAGAAATGAAAAGACGTACCCTGAAAATGCCCTGTATCACTTATTCCAGAAGTGAAGATTTAAGTTCTTTTAGGCAGAGTGAAAAATTAAAATCAGGCCTCATGTTCAGGGTGACTGCTTACACTTTTCAGTTTGTGTAGACCTGATGAATCATTTTACTTACCCTTCCAGTGCTTTGCGTCAGAGCCAGAAAGGTTATGTGGAACTTAAAAAGTACCTTTAGGGGGAGGAGAAAATTGGAAACCAGAATTAGTGAAAGCTTGAGCCAGTTAAATTGAAACTTCAGTGGTAGCATATACTTGAGGATGTGGAAGGTTTCAGCATAGCTGTTCAATTGTTTCAGAAATAATTGATAAGAGGAATGCTTCTCTTTTGCTCAATGTAAGCCAGAGAGGGGCTGCTCTTTTTTTTTTTCCCTTGAACCATGCTTGAAAAGAAAACAGATGAGAAATGTTGGTCAAAGATTACCAAGAGCTACACACACAGAGGTTTGCTGGATGGTTTTTGTTTACAAAGTCCAGATGTTTGGCATTTAGAATAATTTAGAAGTTCTTCTAAAAAGACATCAAAAAAAACCTTAAGATAACAGTATTATCAGTTGCAGGAAACTGTAAAATAAGACACTGAACAAACACTTTGTAGGTACAATGTCAGAACAAATTAAGGGAATGAATGCATCTATCTGCTGGAATGTTTCATGTAACTCAAGGGTCAGCTTCATCCAGTTAAAAATATATAGGGCCCAGACTTGTGATTCTGATGACGTGCTTGTTTATTAATATTTTGTATTGCTTATTGTTCTTCACACTGTTTGTCTAACCTTGTAAAAGCATTATTGTCATGGGAGAACTCTAGCCATCAAACATGACTGAATGGAGCGGATTATTGAGGGCTTAAATTTTGAGTCCGGCTTCTCTTCTCCACAATACCTCACACTACTAAATATTCCTGCTTCATGAACTGTTGTATGTGGAAACATCTGTCTGCATTCAAATATATTCCATATATCTCTTCCATTACTCATGCTGTCACAGGAAATACTCAGCCTAGAGGTCTGTCTCAAAACTTTTGGGAAGAACTAAAAGAAGCAATCTTAAGTAACCAGCAAATATACCACAGCAAGACACTCGTCTTAGATAAGGCAATGTTTTACTTTGGGCTACGTGACTAAACCAATAAAAATGTCTTAGCAGGGATACTGTTAACAGAGGCAAAGTAAAGAAGTCAATCCAGTCACGTAAATAGGATGGGTTTTAAAAATAGGTTTGTAATATACTATGAAGTTTGTCATTGTTCTGAATACACAAACTCCATGAATTATGAAGCAAACACCAACCATCTCTCATCAGCACTACTTCTCAAAGGAAACAGAAGACATTGCTAGCAAGATTTAGCCTGGAGCTACTCGAAGCACAATTTTGCCCATCTCTCCTTTGCTCCTAAGACAGTAAAGCAATTTGCTATGGATACATTTAACATCCCTTCTGCTCTTTCCAAACATCTTGCCCATGAAACTCTCTGCTCTTGACTTCATCTCTGTCATTAGTTAAGGGTTAGTTACTCTTTCTCACAAGTTCAGGTACTAACTTCTCATATTAATTTAAGAAGTAGTAAGGGAATAAAAGCTTTATCAGACAGTAATTCAAAACTTGAGAGAAACTCTTAACTTTTGGTTTTGGTAATTCAACAAAAAAATTATTTGTATTCACAATAGAGAAAGGTGAAAGGAAGAAACTGCCTGGAAGAAACTGCCTGTACCTGCTAGGTATGGATGCTTCCTCATACTAAGCAAAGCTGAACTTTTGTTGAGGAAATGAGGCAGAGTCTCACCAGTCTCCTAGAGATGAGTAACAAATGGTACAATCTTGGCATTAAGGAGAAGTTCTCTCTCCATGTAGTAAATGTTTTCACGGCATTCAACATCAGACTTTGACACCATGAGCACTTTGATGTTCAGTGAATATTTAGCAAGCAACTAACCTTATTGAACAAATCGAGGTTACTTAACACCCTTAAAATTCAGCACATGCCTTGCTAGGATTACTGACTAATACTGTGTTCAAGGCAGAGCTTCCCTAGAGAGACATCTGTGCTCTCTAAGGAAATCCAAATGACACGTGAAGCTGAAAAGAAGCACTTGATTTCTTGAATTTATCCACCTTTTTCACACTGCAAAGTATTTTGAACACTTTCTTTCTTTCTTAAGATAAGAATCAAACTAAAGAGGGTTTGCAAAACTGACAATAGGAAAAGTTTGGGGTTTGTTTGCTTGTTTTTCAGAATGAGATTTGAAATAACATAACTGTAATGTGCTTCTGAGATCCTGAGGGCACCACCAACCTAACAGTCCCTGCCCAGACCCACTGGGGCTCACCTCACCCTGCCCATGACCAAGGACCCCATGTCAACCCCCCCAGCAGCATCAGTCCCTGCCCCAATGATGTCGCAACAAGGTCAGTTTTCAGCTCCCCATACATACCCCACCCTGTCCAGGGGTTACTCTGAGCCAGGTCCACTCACACACCCAGAGAAATGTCCAAAGCCTGAGGGTAGGGCTGCCTCAGCTGCCATCGCTGCTCCTGGATCTCCCAGCAGTCAGAGGCCCACATGTTGCCCGCTGGCACCACCATCTCAAGCAAAATGTCGATAGTTTAACAATATCAAAAGTAAAACCTTCAGAGAAGTCTTCGCAGTTCTCTGCCACATCCTCCTCAAGTCATCTATGGTCAGTGCATCTGCACAAGGTTCAAGCAAATGGAAAAGTGAGACAATCAGTAAATACTGTATTTTGTTTAGAAAGGAGCCACTTTGTGTGCTAATAAAAATGGCAGTTACATAGACAAAACCGCACATGTCTCCTGCTGGTTGTGGAACTATCTTCAGTTTCCCTAGGTCACAGTGCTGGAATCAAGACCTTTCCAGAGAAGACAGTCTTAGATTCATCCCTACATACAAGCCAGGAACTTCTACAACGGTTCACGACTTTTAGACAGTCCAGGACTGAAGTGTTTATTGCATTTACGCTACAATTTAGCATCTACTGTTTCTCTGGAAGGTTTCATTCTGTTCTTTTCAATCAAGATTCAGGTTCATACATTAAAACCAAATAAGGAAGTCCACCTTCCCCCCATATTACCAGAAGACACAGAGCCATGAGGCTCCAGACTTACCCTCTCTCATTCACCCTACAACTACTCAAGTGAGCCTCTGAGGTTTGCAGATGGCCCCTTCAGGTGTCAGTCTGGCCCTGTGAACAGTAATTGCAAGAGCTGGAGGAGTACAGCAGAATAATTACAGCAAGATATGAAGGAGAGAGATATTAACAATTCATGAGATATACTTAAATTGCCAGATTATAATTATATCTTTATCAGGTCTTTATTTAAACTTCCAGGCTAGCCAAGCAAGACAGTATGCTAACATTTCCTGCTGAGGTGTACTATGGGCAAGCATTTGCAGAATGTAATTTCTCTGTTAACTGTCAAAATTGCTTTAATTTCTGATTAGCATTTTAGAAATATTATATAGATGCATATCTAGTGAAAGAGTTAAAATGCAAAACTCTGATATTTTTACTGTTACAATAATATTGATTACACTTTTATCTACCATTATAGTGAATATAGTTTTTAAAAAGGGAACTACATATTTCAAAGGGAGCTGCAAGGTAATTTTTCAAAGCAGATTGTTAGGCTTTATATAAACTCCTGAATCGTTAATTCAGTAATTATACTGTCTGTGAAATCAACTATTTTTGTATCCTTTGAAGCAAGATTCTTTTACATTAGTTTTTTTTTTTTAAGTTACTATTAGTAACTGTTGGATCCTAAAATCAGGATTCACTTCTCAGACCAACCTATTACTTGACCTGACAGATGGCATATAGAATCTCTCCCACACTCTTGTTTTTACATTTTCTGACTAATAGAAACCATTGTAACAGTGTGTGGTGCACAAGAATTTATGATTGAATTATTATATAGCTTTTTAATGAAGAACTGGAATTTCATTTATGCAAAAGTCATTGTTGTTCAATAGTCTGGCACCACATCCTTTTCCAAATCACCTGCATTAACGTTGCCTTAAGTGTATTGCTACAATCACACTTTTCCAATAAGCAAATGTCTTAAACTGAGGTGCTAAAGAAAGCAATATATTATAGGTAGGACTAAAACCTTGTAACACCAAGGATTGTAAGGCTTTAGGATAGATTTCCTGGGCAGGCACTGAGCTTCACTTGAGATCCTTTCAGGACACTGTCCAAACTCCTGTCAAGAATTACATATGTATTCTTGATCCTGCTTTAAGGGAGAAGGCTGGACTAGATAATATCCTAAAGTACCTTCCAGCTATATTTTTTCTTATGATTCTATGTTATTGTGCTTGTGACTGGTAATTTATTGTTTGAGATTCCTTTGTTCCAGTTTTGCCAGCTCAAACTTATTCAGATCTAAAACGAGGATAAAATATTCTCCTCCAGTTTAGTCCAACATTCTCAAGGCTGGTTTGATAATTTACATTTTCATTTATTTCTCTGCCAACAGCATCAGCAGAAACAGATTTCTTGCAGGGGATACAGAAATCTTGGGAAAGAAAGAAGTTTAGTAAGAAATTTTTCCATGCCTGCTTAAATCAGCTCTTTCTGGTCATTTCACCCACCTCTCATTTCCTCTTTCTCCTCTTCTAGAAAACACAGGACCATCCACCTCCATGGAGAACACTTGTCTTTTGTGCAGGTAAAGCTACTTCATAGCTTGCACTCTTCATTCCTCTAAGTTTACTGCTGCCAGGTCTAGATCTTTGATGGTTTCTTTAAGGATATATCATGACTTGAACACTGAAGAAGCACAATCCAAGAGGTGTTTTGTGTTCCTGAATTCCTTTTTTTCCCTGAAATATAACAGGAGTAAATGAAAAGAAGGAGAGTAAAGCGTTTCAAACATGGAACAAGCTGACCCGTTTTTACAGCACCAGACACTGGAAGCAAAAAGATTGAGATAGGCTATTGAAGAGGTCTAAACAAGTAAAGCTGGAGTGTAACATAAAATCCAGAGTTCCTTCATAGGAATCTGGCAGGTTTCTCACATGACAAGATGGAGTTCTTGAAGAATTCAAGGCCTGTTTCTGAGCTGTCACAGCAATTGGGGCCAGTATTCAGTCCTACTAGTCAGGAGATAATGCAGACAGCAGCACCCACAGCAGCAAAACTTTGCTACCCACATGATCCTGTTTTGTTACCTCAAATACCTTAAAAAGTCCCTGCTTACTGACCTGTCTAGTCCTGACTAAGTGTTTTGGATGGAAATACGCTTACTCTTGCATGCCTAGATATCTGGGCTTACGTGGTCTAACTTCCAGACACTGTCAAAATAGCACTTTCGGTCTCCGTGTTCCTGACTCTTTAAAAAAGAAAATGAGTGGTTTGGGGTTGGTCCTTTGCCTTTTTGTCCTCTTGCAGTAGTCTGCTCCCTGATTCTGTCAGCTAAGCACTCCAGCTGTAAGCTTTTGCAATACTAATCACTACCCACGCATTAACCAAAGAACAACATCCTTGCTCCCACCCCTTCCCTGAAATAACAGGCTAAGGGAAAACATTGCAGACAACTGGGCTTTTTTTTCCCCCCTCTTCTGTTTTTTTTGCAAGAGTAGGCTTTCTTGTGAGCTTTCCATCATCATGTGGGTTTGGCTGGCTCAAAGAGACCATGAAAAGAGAAGTGCCTCTCTCGCAGTTTTGGGTCCATTGTAGGAGACAACTAAAATAAAAGAAGAAAACAAGAAATTGTAACTGGTTGTTTGTTTTTTCAAACACTCAAATGCAAGTTTCAAATCTTGAATTTCACTTTAACATTATCAGAATTGCTTTTAATTGAATCATAAACTACAGACAGGACGATTAAAGGAAGGTGACAGGGAATTGCTAACACATAGCTGAAAACAATTACCAATAGTTATGTCAGAACATTTTATTCCAGTCAAGCAGGACATTTGTTTTATATACACACACATACATAAAGTATATGTATTATGATCATATATTATTATTTGTGGTTTACCAAGGTCATCTTGTCCACCTCTCCCGCAGTCAGCAGGAACACATCCAACTAGATCAGGCTGCCCAGGGCCACATCAATTCTAATCTTAAATGTCTGCAGGGATGTGGCCTCAACCACATTCATGGGCAATCTGATCAAAGGTCAGAGGACCTCTATTCAAAGCTTCCCCCACAGATATATCCAGGTATCAAAGTCTCCCCTGCATCTAGGCCATCACACATCATGAGACTGGACTTGTATCTACAAGTACATTTCATCTGCTCATGGGGAGTAGCAGAGGGTGACAGAGTTCTAATGATTTACAGGCAGATGATACCTTTTATGATGTGAATTAATTCTGACATTGGCTTTGGTATCTAGGTAACTTGTTGAGATAATAAGATCTCTAGGAATTTTATTATTAAGGTTAATTGTTAGACTTAGCTGCTGGGGCATGTAACATAGGAAGCTTTCATTTTACCTGTTACACTGGAGTGATAAGCTCCAACTTTGAGTTATCATTTATAATCGCTGAAGAGCAGTATAATTACTCTGACCTTGATGCATTCTCAGTATTTTAGGCAGTTTTAAGCAAGAGACAGGAAAAATTCTTCCCACTCAAACCATACAAGTCTTTGGTGCCCTGCAACAGTTAGAAGATATAGAATCATAGAATCAACCAGGTTGGAAAAGACCTCCAAGATCATCCAGTCAGACCTAGCACCCAGCCCCATCCAGTCAACTAGACCATGGCACTAAGTGCCTCATCCAGTCTTTTCTTGAACACCTCCAGGGACGGTGACTCCACCACCTCCCTGGGCAGCCCATTCCAACGACAAATCACTCTCTCTGGGAAGAACTTATACAAACCAACAAACCCCAGAAAAGCAGACCTTTGTGCTTCAAATAGTCTACTTTTTGAATAATTACTTGAAATACAAATTCTTGCATACCTGCTCCTGTGAAATTTTCCACAGTAGTAAGCAGGTAAGCGAATAGAAAATGGCTTTGTTCTATATGCAACTGTTCAAAGAACTATATTAAAAAAATAAATAATATTTTGAAAGTGACTTCTAAGCTCAGTGGTCAAGAAACGTTACCTCAGTTGTAAGTATTAAATTCAGCTTCTAATGAATAACTTTTGCCACTGTTTACTTTGTTCAGCAATAAATTTTCAGAGCTACTTTAATTAATACATTCGGGGTTTTCTTTTCCTCTGTATATGCCCTGCGTAGAGCACTCTTTGTACAGTATTTAAAGGCCAGGACTTAAGTAAAAAGAAGAAGAAAGAATTAGTGCTCTGACTACAACATCTACAGTTACCCAAATAACAAAAATAAGCTTGCTTCTGAAGGCAAAATTACCCCTAGACCATTTGGAAGCTGGAGTTCACATGAGGTCATGTACCACATTGTTTTAATCAAACCAGAATGAAATCTTAATTTATAATGTAAACAGTTATCTTTTCTCAACATTTGGAATAGCACTACCAACGCTCAACATTTTGGTGTTAGTTAAACATTATCCTTTTGTAAAACTCATGGAAATGTGTGAGAAAACTTATTTCTGTGTGTTATCTTACGTTTCTCTTTCTCACAGATACAGAGCAAACTGTGAAAATGTAATAAAGGTAGGGTAGGGACTGAAGACAGGAGGCACAAAGGACAGCCTGAATAGATTTATTTCAAAAGCAGTATCAAATACGCTTGCAATTACTGTAATTTTCATTAAATGGCATCATTTCACTTGTGGGTTTTTTTCCTGTATCATGGGAGTGTAATTTTGCTGATTATGTTCAGATGTTATTAAACAATTTAAATCCTTTCTGATGAAATATTTAAATCATAGGTGACAAGATTTCGGAGTAAAAGGTGATAATCTAGTGACTCTCTTGCTAATTTGTAGTAGAGCTCAGCTCTCTAATGTTTAATATTGATACATTCATTTTTTACTTACAAAACCTGTTAGTTGTTTCAGTCATGACCAAAATACTGTAGATGGCACTGCAGAGCACATGAACAGTTTTTAGAGGTGAACACACTCCTTTATTGTTCACATTTCTGCCCAGTAGGTATAGGCATAAACAGAAAAACCTTCCTAAAATCCCAGGATCTTTTAAAGGACCATTTCATAGTGTGGCTAATTAGATCGAATCATGTGAAATGTACTATGAAACGTGACTGATTAAAGGCTTTTTAAAACCAAAGGTGCTGGAGCACCTCTGCTATGAGGACAGGCTGAGAGAGTTGGGGCTCTTCAGCCTGGAGAAGAGAAGGCTTCGAGGAGACCTTAAAGTGGCTTTCCAGTATCTGAAGGGAGCCTACAGGAAGGCTGGGGAGGGACTATTTACATGGTCTAGTAATGTTAGGATGAGGGGGAATGGGTTTAAGCTGGAAGAGAGGAGATTTAGATGTTAGGAGGAAGTTCTTTACAGTGAGGGTGGTAAGACACTGGAACAGGTTGCCCAGGGAGGTTGTGGATGCTTCCTCCCTGGAGGTGTTTAAGGCCAGGCTGGATGAGGCCTTGAGCAACCTGCTCTAGTGGGAGGTGTCCCTGCCTATGGCAGGGGGTTGGAGCTGGATGATCCTTGAGGTCCCTTCCAACCTAAACCATTCTATGATTCTACTCTCTTTAACCTCAGCCATGGGTCACTGTGCTTCTCCAAGTTACACAGCCCTGCTCACCTTCGCACATTTCTTAGCAAAGACTCCTTCCAACTCCAACTATTCTGATTGTAAACCAAATAGTTAAATCAAACTGTTGCTTTCTGTGACACATAAATGCTCAGATTACAGGCTAGTACTTTTCCTGAGTGGTTTTTTGTTTGGGTGATTGGGTTTTTTTAATACAATTTGTTGACATTTTCTAAGTATTATGTGAACAAAATTCACAACAGTAGATGATGGAATAAGTACATTTCAGTTGGCTGTAATATGTGCTGGGCTATCATCCCTCCTCTCTGTTCTATCAGACTTTATATTAATTGACATTCATTTAGTTTCTCAGTGTCATTCCTGGGACAAAATACCCAGATCCTGCTGTGCTATCAAACAGACAAAGAAACCCTTTTATTTTCATTTTTTTAATTCAACATCCAACTATTTTGTCAAAAAAAATAAAGCAGGAAGGAGAAAAGATAAAGGCATGGGTTACAGGGATGAGAGGGAAGGAATAAAAGCAGAACTTATCAAAACAGTGTTTAGTAAGATATTGAGAAGATATACTGCTGAAGACAGCCATTCAATGCAGCAGTAGAAAAGGAAGCTAACAGTTAAGAGAAAGAGATGAAGAAAGTATCAAGATAATTCTAACAGAAGCATCTTTGAAGTGGAACCATTTGTATGAAACAAGCCAAAAATGAAAACTGTGTGATGTATGAAATGAGAGAAGACCCTAGATGACCCTGAATGAAGATCCCTAGATGCTGGAAGAAGCTGAAAGTTGGTGTAACTACACATAGTAATTGCAGAAACAATTGGAATGTACAAGTTATGTAGAAGAGCAAAGCTGAAGTCAAAAGAAGTCCAGACTCTATGCCTCTGGTGATGTAACCCAAGGTGACAGGCACAAGGGGAAAGAGGCATTAGGAATTTAGCTTTAAGCTTGCTGATCACAAACCACACTAATAATTCCATCCCCAACTTCTCAACACTACACACAAGAACTTTAGCACTGTCTTAAAAACCAAACCAGGACAAACCCAAAAAAACCCAGGGTACATAATACAGCAGAGAATCTTACAGAAAAGACATTTTTGGCTTTTCACTGACCCTTTCAATCAGAAATTACACCATCACAGCACTGCTTTGTCTAGAAATATGAAAATAGCTGTATGTTGTCTGAAGTACAAAATATTATTCTATGCAAAAGCAACAGGCACCATGTGGCAGACATTATGGAAAATGATAGTGTAGCATATTTCCCAAAATAAAACCACATGTAATAGCCATGTGTGAGTTAAAGCAGAATTACAGTTTTACATAAAGGGAATTATTTTTCCCTTTCCCCCCCTATTGTTTCATATTACAGCACGTCACAAAACATTGGAATGGATTTTTACCTAGTAATTTTGGCATTATAATTACTCTAAGGTTTATTAAACATCGCAAAAGATGTCAAAAAAGATGTCATGATTAGTCCATGTAATCATTGGTTTAGTAAGAAAATTGCACAGACTTGAAAGAGAGGCAATGTGACACAGAAACAAGGACACAAAAGGCCCCCAAAGATTGATGTGAAGGTATCTGAATTAAAAGGAAAATAAAGCCCTGGAAAGGCCTCCAACAGATTGATGTGTAATTTCACAGCATTAGTTATAAAATAAAAGTATTTAAATTCTTTTTGATCTTCCATCTAGGAAACCAGGTACTGTGCCAAAGCAAAAGATCCTTTTTTTTGTGCTTCTAATGGCTTAATACATCCATCTCCTAGTAGAAATGAGAGAGGCTTTTACAAGAGAGAAATATTGCAAAGACAGATGGGCTCCTCTTAACTGAATAGGAGCCACAGATTGTTCCAAGAAACTATGAATGGTTGTATTTCTTCACACACAGAAAGACAATAGGTGTTTTACAGGTGACTTCTTTTAGAGTAAAAGGAAATAAAATGGGAACAAGGAAAGCTGAAAACCTGTAATTCATTGAGCACTCTGTCTCTGTAGTTGCCTCCATCCTCAGTAACCTCACAGCAAGATCATTTCCCGCTACCAGACCATGAGATTCTTTGCACTTAAAAGTGTAGTGGCTTATTTCCAAAGTCAAGAAAAGCACTAAACAACTCCATGTATCTACATGCTCCACACAAGCAGGATATTAAGTCAAGTCATTTCAAGTCCTGCTACATACATACATGGAAAAGTTTAAGTGGTAGGCACAGATACACAGGGAACAATAGGAGTAACAGAATGGATTTCAGCCAAGAGCAGTTTAGCAGTTACCAAAAGCTCGTCCAAAGAACACAATGGTTCCTGTTGTGGGATTGCTTAATACTGACCACAAGTATTTTAGTTCAACCTTCAGTTGTGGTCATGAATAGAGTGCTCTGACAGAGTTCAAGGAAGCATTTACAACCCAAAAGTTAGGCATACGCTCATTGACCTTCCTGGAGAAGACCAGAGTGTTCAATGTCTCACATGCTTGAGCCCAGGATAAATTCAAGCACGTGAACAGAAGCTTGGACTCAGTATGTCCTTGCTCCAGCGACAGTTTCCACTTGCACAAAGAATGAAATAAAGAACGTTCCTCAAAGTGGGTACCAGAATACCTCTGCTATATAGTCAAAATATCATAGCAAAGTCCTTACTCAGTGCATTTGCTAGAACACCAGCACTGTGTTAAATGATTACCTGCTCAGTATATACAAGTTTTCCAGTCACTACTGTCTAAAAACATTTAGCTTAGAATCTGCTTACTCAGTTTCACTAGCCCTGCTTAGAAAAGCTCTGCAATACAGTGTAGCTTTTGCAAGGCTGCAATGGCAACCAAGAATATTTGACAGTCACGAAAAAATCAGCACAATAAAAAAAATTATAGTACAGACTGCAATTTGCTCCACATTTTCCTCTTGGATTTCCACTGATAGCTGTGCAATATTCAAATTTTCATCCATGAAGTCATCAGCTGTAATGTATTTTCTGTGACAACAGCAACATCTTCAACAAAAATATGCTTTTAAATAATAGTCACCTGTTAGCAAGTAACTGGATATACACAGTGCACTATGTTAGTATTAAAGGGTTTTGTTGAATGTTTTTAGATATATTTGCTTACAGGAAATTTAAACAATAAATATTGTGAGGAAAGTTTTTGATGTGTTTTTCCTGGCTGGTCATTGAAACATCGCCTGGGAACACTTCTGAAGTGGTATTAATGGCTACAGATAAGTCTCAGGCTATTGCTATGGAGTTACTATTCCACTTTACAGAAATATTCAAATCTAGGAATAAATTTCTGACCTTATATGAACCTCCTTCATTGATCCGAATATCCAAAGCAATGCAAAGCAATGAGGACAGTCCATCAGAAATGTAAAAGGGCTCAGGGAAGTTGACAGAATAAAATAACTCAGTTATGGACAATCAGAATTGTCCATAAGAACTGAGATACCAGAAGCAGTATGGAATTGACTTTGTGATGGAAAAGCTGGTTGAAAAATAGTTCAAAAATGCCAAAAATGATATGAGTAATTGCTAAGGTACATAAGAAGAGATACTCAAAACAGATCTATGAACAGATTAATTCCCCCTCAGTGGTTGGCTATATTTTCAAGTATGTTTTTCCACTATGTTTTTTCAATATATTTTTTGTTAGGGTTTTTTTTTTTCCTACAGTGTGTTCTCAGACTAGAGAAGAATAATCTTCAATAAACCTATTATTTCTTCTTCAGGTTGGTCACAGTCATTCTATATTAAACATGTCACTTTGACTTAAAAAGTATTTGTAAACATTTCAGTTCAATTCTGCCTTTCTTCTGATAAAACTTATCTTCTGATGAAGGCTCCATACTTGTGCTGAAGTGTAATTAAATTGAAATGTGACATGTTCTAAAATGTTTGCTCATAGCTTTCCTCAGATTACGTCCCTGAATTTTAGACTAAGAACCTCTATTATTCTGGGGTTAATGTTTATTTGATAAATCAAGCATCTGTGAAAAAAAGAAAAGTCTGATTTCATAAACTCAGATTATAGTTTCTGCCCAACGGAAAACAATGAAAGTTTGAAAACAGAGCACAGAAGAGTATATTGTGGGATGAAAATAATTATCTGAAAAGACATTTTCAGAACTGCTGTTATGTCATATAAGAGGGAACTGTGTGAACCTGACTTCAAGCTGTCTCAATTTTCCTGTGCAAGTGCTAGCACACCTTAGAGTTTTATCAAGAGTACCAGTTTTACTGATCTGTATTGCAGCATACATTTTGTCAGTGCAGCTTGTTGCTATACGGCTGTAAGAATCTTGTGAAGCTGTGTGAGCACACCTGTGCTTTAAGAAAACAGAAATGTGGCAGCTGACTGTTAATACAAATGGTAGTAGCAGTAATTTCAGTATAAGTCATAGAATCAACCAGGTTGGAAGAGACTTCCAAGATCGTCCAACCTATCACCCAGCCTTATCCAGTCAATGACACCATGGCACTAAGTGCCTCATCCAGGCTTTTCTTCAACACCTCCAGGGACGGTGACTCCACCACCTCCCTGGGCAGCCCATTCCAATGCCAATCACTCTCTCTGGCAAGAACTTCCTCCTAACATCCAGCCTATACCTCCCCCAGCACAACTTGAGACTGTGTCCCCTTGTTCTGTTGCTGGCTGCCTGGCAAAAGAGACCAACCCCCACCTGGCTACAGCCTCCCTTCAAGTAGTTGTAGACAGCAATGAGGTCACCCCTGAGCCTCTTCTCCAGGCTGAATGACCTCAGTTCCCTCAGCCTCTCCTCACAGAGCTGTGCTCCAGGCCTCTCACCAGCTTTGTCACCCTTTTCTGGACACATTCCAGTATCTCAATATCTCTCTTGACTTGAAGAGTTCAGAACTGGCATCTTGATACAGGCCAGGATGCCATTGGCTCTCTTGGCCACCTGGGCACACTGCTGGCACATGTTCAGCCTACTATCTACCAATACCCACAAGTCCCTTTCTGCCTGGCTGCTCTCCAGCCACTCCATCCCCAGCCTGTAGCACTGCTTGGGGTTGTGGCCAAAGTGCAGAACCCTGCACTTGGCCTTGTTAAATCTCATCCCCTTGGCCTCTGCCCACCCAGCCTGTCAAGGTCCCTCTGCAGGGCTCTCCTACCCTCCAAAGATGAACATCCGCTCCTAGCTTGGTGGATTTTGTCCTGCAGAGAATGCATTTTCCATTGCCAAATAAGGACCCAAAATTTATTATTGTAAATACCAAATTTTTACAACACCCAATCAGAAATAAAGGTGAGAACACTTACATGCAACTGAGAGAGGGTATGCTTACAAGGCAGTCAACATAAAAATACAGTAAGGCAGAATTAAATCACAGTCACACTTAGATGTACTTGGGGTATCAGATATATCAGGTTTGTTTGGCAAGGATTTGGTAGTGGCAATACTACAAGGGTCGCTTCTGTGACAAGCTGTGTATGTTAAAGCCAACAGCAGTCAACTCCAAGATGGACCCATTGCTGGCTGAGGCTGAGCCCCTCAGCAGTGGTGGTAGCACTGAACCAGTACAGCACCAGCAGCAGCCAGAAGAGAGGGGAGTGAGAGAAACAACTCTGCAGACACAAAGGTCAGTGAAGAAGTAGAGGAAAGAGGTGCTGCAAGTGACAAACCATGGTGATGACCATGTGCAGGTGCTGTGCCTGTGCAGCCTAGGAAGGTCAGTGGTGGAATAGATATACACCTGCAGCCTGTGGAGGATCAGGTGGATTACCAAAGGAGGCTGTGACCCTTTGGGAAGCCCACACTGGACTAGTCTCTGGCAGAACCTGTGGAGACAGAGGAGCTCACATTGAAGCAGGTTTGCGGGTAGAACTTGTGACCCTAAGGGACACCTATACTGCATCAGTCTGTTCCTGAAGGACACGTACAGCATGGAAAGGGATCCACACTTGATTAGTTCATGAAGAACTGTAACCTGTGGGAAGGAACTGTGTTGGAAAAGTTCCTGGAGGACATTATATCTATTTAAACTCTACAATTATTTACATATATTAAGTGTATATCTAATGCTGGTGAGCAAATTTAATCCAAATCATAATCCAGACTCTCCCCATCTTCAAGAAATGGAAATGAACCACCTACATCATACGTTCCGTGAGTATAACAGGGCAGCAGGGACACTTTAAGAAGTTCAACTTTAGTGAGGGCTTCTGCTGTAATAAAGGGAGAGGGGGAAAGTAAACTTGCAAGAGGTGGTTCAGGACACCTTAAAATGCTCTTGCTGATTAGCTGTCTTCTAATGGAAGGACAGTAACCTCATAAGGCAAAAAAAAAATCCTTTAGGAGAAACTCTTACAGCTTCTTTGGTGGGAAAACCAAACATACAGCAATAAAAAGACAAAGGCCTTAGAAATTTTACAAATTCCTCTCTTAGGCACTAATAGCTATGTGGTTAGGAGAGAAATGTTTACAGACAATGCATATATTTCTTCCCTAGTTTTACAGATTTTTGTGCTGTGTTAAGAAACCAAATAGTCTAAATGATGGCCTGCTGGAAAGTCTGTATTACTTTTCTGATGACACCAATTAATTATTCAACTGAGTGAGCTTTTCTTCTAAAAGGACAGCTGCCCTAAATTACAGCTCATTCTCACTGATGTTTCCTGCTTTCCTTTGATGTCAAGTTAGAAACATGAAAACTGCCAACCAACCAACCTTGAACTGTCAGAGATCCTGGGTCTACACTTGTGGAGGATGCTATATCCAGGCTGGAGCTGTTCCTATTTTCCAAGCAACTCATCAATCTCTTTCTACCTGACAAAACATCTAACCTGTGTTTTTTTTTTCACAATAGGTTTTGGAGCAAGCAATTAGAGAATGCAATGTTTTCCATGGGTTGATGCAAATTGTATCTAAGACACAATTGACCTTCAAGGCTCAAGAAATACTACAACAATCATTGTCAAGCTTTTAAAATGCTGAACGACCTAAAATGCCAGAAAGGATTCTTTCAACTATTTCTCTCATCTCCATAAGCAGATGACTATGTACCTTTCCTCCTACACTCTGTGAACTGGAAGCTGATATTTTATGTTATAATTAAAACCAAACTAGACTTCAGAGCCAACATATGATTTGTTTTTGCTTTGGGTAGCCTTTGAGGTAAGAACTGGACTCCTGGCTTTCTACTGAAAGGTTTTCAGATGGTAAGGTAATGAAAGATATGAGACACAGCAAATGGTTCATTTCCTCACCATTGCTGTTACCTATTTCTAGCTGTTATGTGGCCACTTGCAAGACAGACATACCAGTCTCTGAGAAATAACAACCAGTGGAAGAAGGGAGTTAGGGGCATTAGAGCAGTCCTCTTAATAGAATATTAGCTTTAGAGAATATAAGTCTAGACTGGGCAATATGTGTTAGGTATTACTGTCAAATGGCATACCAAGCTTCTGGCTTTAGTCTCCAGATACTCTTTACCTCTTCCCTCCTTCTGTGAGTGAAGTGCAGATGACAGTTTTGTTTCATGCCTCCATTCCTTTGCTTAAACGATGCAGGGATAGAAGTTAAGTACTGGGTTGCTCAAAGGCCGTGCAGGAGACCAGAAAGACACAAGCTTATACTAATATGATACATAGAAGGTCAGTCCATTTATTGAAGCTAAGGGTGATGCATATATCGTGGATTTGGTACAGGGGTGTGTGCTTTCGATAGGCTCCGTCATCAGCTATTCCCAGGGCTGACCAGCCTGCCTTCCTTCAAAGCTCCCTCGCACAGCTAGCTACCGACAACAACTTTCTCAGCTAGCTCTGCTAGCCTCCCCAAGGCCACTTTTCTGCAGCTGTGCCTCATCAGAATGACCTAACATTACCCTGCCTACTCTCCTTATTTCAGACTACTTGATTCTGCTCAAATCCCAACAGTTAAGTTTATCACTCAAAGCCTGCATCTGTTTGTGGGGTGCTTCTCACGAGTACTGTAGTCTCGGAACCCCCTCTCTCTTTTTCCCTCTTACAATAATACATGTTGAAAAGAAATGTATGTTTGCTAAGTTATGGCAAACTCTTTTTTCCCTCCCTTTCCTCTTAGATTATTCAATGTCTCCTTTTTTAGTGTGCAAGGAAGAGAATGTAATCTTGTCCTGAGGTCATTCTCCTCTATGAATAATTGTCTTTTCCTTGTATTTTGTGCAGGCAAATATGTGGTTAATTGAACATAGCTTCCTCCTAAGTCCTCTAAAATACCAGCCAGAGTTCAATGCATTTGAGAATTTTGAATTTTCTGATACTTACATAAATGTCCTATTGTACACTCATATCTCTGTGCCTATCTGATTTACAGAAATCTCTTGAGAGCTCATTGTAGAAATTAGGCCTGAAGATCTAATTATTGACATAGTCATTATACGATGGCACTCGCACTGCATCTCATCACTATAGACATACCTTGAATCTTATACTGTGCTCATCCAAAGGAAGTAAACCATGATCTGTCTCAGAAAATATATTCTGTATGATTTAAGTAATTTAAAATAAAACTCAAGTCAAATAACTTGTTGTATCAGGAAGGAACTAAGTTATTTTATGTGGAATTACCAAGTCAGAGAAGCTTTATGACATAAATTAGACTGTATTCCATTTGTGTGGATTGCCATACCCCTGAGAAAACGCATCCTCAAAGAGGTTAAATATAAAGATGAACAATTCTGTGAGCATCTCAATATATACATAACTATATTCATATATATACATATACACATCCTCGACATATATATACCTATATATTTGTATAGGGTTAACCCTCCAGGGGGAGTGACCTTGAACCTGACCCTAGGTGATCTTGACCCCTCCCCAGGTGTGGGTATGAGCACCACCAGGTGATTCATGGTTAGCTCGCTCCCCCTTCCTGTCTAAAGGTCTATAAAAGCAGGGGGACTTTCTGTTCTCTCTCTGTGCTCCCTGCCTCACTGCTTACCAGCATCACCATCCTATTCCTATTTGTTTTACCACGTGGCCATCACCCACGAGGCAGACAAGCCATTACCATCAAAATCAGGTTGTATTTACACATGTTGTATTTGTTTTCCCTTCCCTATACCTTTGTAACTTCCCTGCCTCAAATACCTTTTTACCTTTTAACTTTTCTTCTTTTTAACTTCCAAATCAGAGTGAGATCATTTATTTGGGTGTGCTTACCTTTTCCTCTCTCTCCATCTAATTCCTTTGTTTTGGGAAAGAAGGGGGAAGAGGGAAGGGCATCTATAAAATTGTTATTGGTTCTATCAAACATATTTGAGTCTCTGGGAATTTAAATTAGAACTGAGACAATACTGAACAAGCAAATCAGGGAATGGCCTACAATGGCAAGCTTCTTCACAACCTCTTTCTATAGCTTCTTGTTCTGATCAGATGACACCATTCAAAACTACATCGAAAGGTAAGAACCAAACTGAAACCCTACATTTGCTTTTTGTGCCTGCTTTTATGATCTGGCAAAAAACCTGTTCCTTACTGGTATACCCAAAGACACAGCAAAGAAATGACAGCACCAAAATGATGTGCCCAGACATTTAGACTAACTAAAGTGCATTACAGCAGATTCTGGGACTGGGGATTTGATTTCAGTACAAACAATTTTTAAATTGCAAAAGTAAGGAAACAGTAAGTATTACAGCTTTAGAAAGCTGAATTTCGAATGGTTAATTCTCTTCAAAACTCAGATACCTGCCAGAGGAAATAAAAGTAAATATTTTTGCCAAAAATACCTATGCAACAACAGTGACTATAGCTGTGATTAGAATCTTTGTCAACTACTCACAAAATTATGTATCTTTTTAATTTCAAAATAGAAAACCAAGAGTATTTCCATCTTCATAGATTTTTGGATGTATTCTTTAAGTTCGTACCACTATTAACACTAAGCTACTCAGACTGGATGACTCCTTTCACTGGCAGTCTAGCCCTTATCATTTTAGGTACTACGGAGTGTTATTGTAAGTACAAAAAGTACTGACTCATCATTAGAGGTGTTACTAACAGTATTTTAGTCACAAATGCAATGCACAGTATATGGGATATTATGAGGAAAGTTAGCACAGCTCCATCACAACTCACTTTGTTAATTATTTATTATTAATTGACTCTTCTTTCTATAATGACATTGATCCTCCTGTTATGCACAAAGGAGACTTTGTAGGATTGATTGATTGATAACATGGAGGTAAAAAACTAACAGGGGTTTGTTTTGAGGTAGTGTAGCTTTTGTTCCTGTGTTTGTCATTAGTTTGGATCCTTTTTGAGAATATTAGGAGAAAGTTCTTCACAAAGAGATTGATTTGCCATTGGAATGGGCTGTCCAAGGAGGTGGTGGAGTCACCATCCCTGGAGGTGTTCAAGAAAAGACTGGATGAGGCACTCAGTGCCATGGTCTAGTTGATTGGATAGGGCCAGGTGATAGGTTGGACTGGATGATCTTGGAGATTTCCAACCTGGTTAATTCTATGATTCTATGCTTAATAAACAATACATCTAAGAATAGTCCTTTCAAGATCAGCAGGAAATTTAGTAGAATTTGATGCTCTTCATCACAGAGGGGCCTCTGGTAACTTTTAATCAATGACTACACTTATCATCAGCTTAAACACAATATATAGTGAGCTTTATCCAGATTTTTCCATTATATATCACATGGTTACAAATTTTACAGACAAACTACAAGTTTTGAGGATCATTTTAGAGAGGAAAAAACATTCTGGTAATGGAAACTTGAATGAGATTTGTTTTACATTCCAGAGGGAGATAACAGTAGGGTACTACTGTCATCTGAAAGTCTGTAGGACTGCAATGTGGTAGTCATGCCTTACAGGTAAAGTATTTATGCAAGTGTTGGTGACTGAGATAATTACTGCATAAACAAAATAAGGCTTTCTTTCCTTCCATTATCAAAGCTAAGTCACATTCATGTACTGATTTTTAATTACATGAACATTAATATTCTTGGTGTTGACCACTGTGAATTGTCCTTATTGCTATGTTTAGTCACTGCTATAGTTTATTAGGAGGTTCTTTTTTCCTTCAGAAACAAGAGATGTGCTGGTGATCCTTAGCCTCAGATAAAAGTTTACTTGATATAACCGAAGGTTTATGTTTACAAAACTTGACAATATTCCTTTTTAAGTTATTCTAGAACCACTATAGTATTCTATAAACTAATGCCATAATAATAAAGTATTTTTTAGTACCTTGATGCTCTTCTATTCTGCTAGCATTACTCCTTTTATGAATTCATGGTTGTCTTCTTCCTGAGTGAACACAAAATAATTCAGATTACTCAGCCTTTTTGATGATTGTTTAGTCTTTTATCATTTAATTGCACTTACAACATTATTTCATAATCCCTTCAAGACTATAAGATTTAATTTATAAACTCCTACATAAAATATATCACCACAAACCACGGGCAGTACAGTTTTACCAGATGTTGAAACCATGTTGAATAACTACTCTCTATGAATAATTCAGTTGATTACCTGGAGAGGCCACATTAAAAACTAGAAATATTTTCCTCCAGGAGTTTAAGACATACTTTTTTTTCCTGCTTTGCTCTGTGTCTTTTTAAACTGTTAGCAATGGTAAAGAATACTTTTTAAATCCCTCAAGTGTATTTCTAAAATGAATTGTGTGCAGACAGAATTTAAAGCCCCAACACACATACTAAATGAACCCATTACCACAGTATAAAGCCCAAGCATTTAACCTGTTATGTCTCTTCCTCTTTTGGGGTTCTAGTGAGATATTCCAGGCATTGGGTAAATTTTAATATAAAGGATGACATCTATGCCCAAAAGTATATTAACTGATTTATTATATAACTTCTTTTTTTTTTTTATCATTATAAGAGAATCAAAACAGAAGCTTTCATTGAGACCACTGCAGCACCTTAATCTTCGGCCCAAGTAATTCTTGCTTCTTATATGGGGAAGACAAAAACAACCAGGATAGTAATGTGGTGAACCTGATCATCATGCAGCAATTAGAATAGAATAGAATCAACCAGGTTGAAAGAGACCTCCAAGATCAGCCAGTCCAACCTAGCACCCAGTCCTATCCAGTCAACTAGACCATGGCATTAAGTGCCTCATCCAGGCTTTTCTTCAACACCTCCAGGGACGGTGACTCGACCACCTCCCTGGGCAGCCCATTCCAATGCCAATCACTCTCTCTGGCAAGAACTTCCTCCTAACATCCAGCCTAGACTTCCCCCGGCACAACTTGAGACTGTGTCCCCTTGTTCTATTGCTGGTTGCCTGGGAGAAGAGACCAATCCCCACCTGGCTACAACCTCCCTTCAGGTAGTTGTAGACAGCAATGAGGTCACCTCTGAGCCTCTTCCTCTCCAGGCTAAACTTTTGTGGATATGATTGCTAGTGCTTTTACAAGCCTCTCTGAAGCCTTAAAACCATCATTTTATTTGTCATACTGATAAACACAATGAACAGCAGAGATTAAAGATGTAGAATATAGACGAGTGGGGGTAGAAGAGGTTTCAGATCAGGTAAAGACTTTCAAGAGTGTTAGGAATTACTTTTTTGGCAACACTGCAGGAAAAATTAGATCCCATGTTAAAAATATTGGTTTCTCAAGCTTATCAAAGGCAATGGGGTAATCAGAGTAAAATAGGAATCAAAGCATGGAAGCTGCAGGCTTTGAATCTATCCTACTGTTGCCATTCTCTTGCTTTAAATGTCAGCTTCTCGCAGAGCGTGTCTACACACAGAAACAATTTCTGTTGGCAGTTCTGCTGAGATTTTACCCTTGAGAGGAACAGTTGAGCAGTTCAGAAAAGGCAACAGAACCTTGGCACACAGCTCAGTAATTGTGTCCTGTGTGAGTCGCCAAAGGTCTGATAAGAGTGCACTGAGTGGCTTTGTGCCAGGTTATAAATATACTTTAGAATCATTTAAAGCCATTCAGAACCCACCACAAAGTTTTACAAGGGTGGATAGCAGAACAGCCCTTATTATTACAATATTTTCTCCTTGTCACAAAGTGCTTAAGAGAGAATATTCATATCCTTGCCTCTCAAAACCATTAGAATAGCACTATCCAGAACTGGATAAAATTACTTTTCCCCAGATATGTTGCTACCTACACTAAAATCTCTATGATTAATCACTACTACCTTTCTTCTGGCATTAAAGTAAAAAAAAATCATGAGAAGAAAGGACAGAGAAAGGAATATTAATTTCAAGTTAAAAAAAAAATGCTAATTTCAGGTAGAGATGCTGTTAGGGAGACAAGCAGAAGGGTTCTTGAATCCATTAAGCATCTGACATGGTAATCACTGAAATTCTAAAGGTAATTGCTACATAAAATTAAAGTGCTGAACAATTTCTACCCCCCCCCCCAAAAAAGTGAGGTCAGCAGACAGAAAGAATGTACATTACTGTCAGTCACTGGAAAAGATGAAACGGTTGAGCAATGTTATTTAGATAGATTATATAGAAGACAGAATACTGGTATAAGTGAAGACGTTCATCTATACTTGTTAAAAGACATTTCCATGTGAAAATAGGATAAGAATTGACACAAAAATGCTCCAGTGGTCACCTTGTTTTCAAAACAATGACAGAAATATCTAATATATTCTTGCTTTTCTGAAATAATGTTGGTGTTAATACCTTTAAAATACATTAAGACGTCGTTTTCAGCTTATGCCAATCTCACACACTCTAATGTTTGCTTGTTTACCGTTTTAAACTTCATTCACTTCCCAAACTCTTTTTATTCCATAGCCAGTTTCTACTATGACATAATTCCCTGTCACTTCCACAACCTCCTTGTCAACATTTGAAACCCTTTCTCTTTCAGATGTCTTTGCCAGAGGACACTCTTGGACTCTCACAATATTTATTAATAAGCCACTATTATCTCCTCCTTTCCTCTTAAAGGCATGGAACATATCAACATCTTCTCAGAAGGTTTTGGGTTTTGCCATAACATGCCCAAGTGAAATGACAAAGATTGCCTGTAACTGTGACGGTTTGGGTGTTCCCTGCCCCCCCCCCACTTTGGAAATCACCCAGACTACACTCAGCCAGCTTTNGTAGTGCTTATCTATGTTGTTATTTCTTGTTCTTATACATCTCAGCAAGCCTATGAGGGAAGTAGACATCACCATTGTTTTCCTTTCACAGCCTGCAATTTAGTTCTCACCAAAACATTCTAGCCAGCTTCAAACTCACACAGTAACTAATCTCCAATGAGACCTATTTATTTTTTTCCTTAAAGAATATATTTGGGGGTTTTGTGTTGTTCTATGTTTCCTCCCCAACCCCCCAAGATAATCTAGCCAAGTGCAAGAAGGACATCTACTTGTAGAGACCCCAAAGTATAAATCAAAGATAAATGACTTGGAATTTAAAATTTAGATAAGACATCAGAAAGAGGTTTTTAACAGTGAACACCTTTGAACAAAAGAACAAATTACCTAGAGAGTTCTTGCAATCTAATGACTTCATTGAGCAGGTGAGATTAACCATGCTTGTGGGAACAGAGAGATGAACACTCTCTGTAAATGATTAACTGGAAGAAACAGTTTAAGCTGTGATTCAGTCAACCTCACTGAAGATAAGTTTTACAGAAAATTTACAATTAAGTGAGCTCCCATAGTTCGTATTTTCTTCATGGATTCTTTTTTTCACCTCCTTCTAACACCTCTTGCATCTCTTATTAGCAGAAAGAAATCATTAACACGTTCTGTTGGAATGCTATGTATCAAAGAAAACCAAAATTACATTAACAGAAACAGCAGAAAGAATATTTCCATTGTCTAAACGCTATGAAACATTATTTGTCTAACTACTATGGAAGATATTTTCTAAGTGTGTCCATGGCTCAGCCTTTACTAAGTTGAAAAAAAGCCCCAGGATTCTAAATGTTGTCTTTTAAACTCTCTGTATCACAAAATCATTTGACTCTTTTTTGCTTTTAAAAGTCTATTCTAAAAGCAATCACTAAGTAGGACATGGAATTCTAACCAACAATATTATTATTCTCATGACATAACTTCATGAAACGTTTTTCTGTAGAGGAAAAGTTATCCACTTGTTCAATGTCCTGAGCTTAAATTACCATTCATATTTCAGTAGTTAATGACACTTCTGTTATTTATTTGTTCGCATGTTAATGGCTAATTAAACACATCTGAATTCTATCAGCTTCTTCCACACCTTATTGTTGGACTCTGTGTTTCTGTGTATTATCTCTTTACTTAAATTTGATTAAAAGCTAATAAAGGACAGGAAATGTATGCCTTTCTTTGCCCTTGTGCAGCATACAATCCAGCCGTAATACTACCTGCTTTTACTTGCTACTACAGGAACATGAAGAGGATATTCAAAAGGTTTGATACATAATGCTCATGTTGGAAGATCAGTTTCTGTCCTTGTTACTTTAAACAAAAAATTTCCTCTTTGCCTCTGAGGTCAGAATCAGGAAGTCTTGTTTTATATATAGGCAGGCTTTAAAGCTAAGGTGACCTACAATTTCCTAGAAAACATTTTTGGCTCAATCTATGCCTTTCCGGAGTAAAATACAGGCAAAAAAATAGATCATTTTATGGACCCATAGCCAAAGATATCTCTGTTGGCTCCACATCTGAAAAAGATCAGTCACGTTGTTTCTTCCAGAGTCAGTGTTAATGTATATATGAAGAAAAGAAACCAAGCTTTGGGTTTGCTTTTCTTAAGATGAGAATAATAGACACTATTTTCTGGTGAATCCCTTCACCTCTATACAGATAGCCACAATCACAACTCTAATTATTGATTAGTAAAATCAATAAATCCTTATATTCTATTGGAGGAGGGAATTTGAAGAGACTCTATAAGAAATACAGGAAGGCTGCCAGCATTTCAATCCTTTGTATGAAATTTGGAAACACTCTGTTGATCTGCGAGCAACTTAGTTACGCAAATGTTAATAGCTGACGGTTTTATTCTCCACTCATTCCATCAATGAAACAGTGTCTCTGTTCTCAAGAGTGCTGATAAAATGTTCCTTCTGAAGAAATATACAAAAAGGTAATTATCAGTAGCAGCTAAATGTGGTATTCCTGTGCAAGTATAATAATCATTATGCTCCAGAGGGGACAAATGTGAAAGGTTATCCTTGTTTTCTTCCCTTATCAGACCATTTTAAGGGAATGTTATCTATAACCATCAGGGTAGGGCAACATCAGCTAATCCTTTTCCTCTTTCCAAATTGAGCCTAATCAGTCCAGTCCAGTTGATATCATATAAGACTAAAAGATAAAATCAGCAATACCAAAATATTATTTTGCTAACTCTACTTAACTCTCAGTGGAACTGACCTCTGCATATTTAGTAGTTTGCCCTTGAGAAACATAACGTTTTTACTGTTAGTAGAAAATGCCAGTGCTCTATTAACCCCTTAGAGTGTTTACAAGTGGAAAACCAACAATTAATCCTGTAGAAGACCAATTTCTGATATCCTGATAAATGTAACACACATATAATAAATTAGAAGCCATCTAATGGAACTTGCAATGTATAAAGTTGGTCCTCCTTTCTCATAGGACCTTGGGGCTACCTGAGGGACACATTACCATGACAAAAAAAAACAAACCTCTGTTTTTCATACCCAGCTAAGACTAATATTCTTCTTTCCATCTTTCTGTTGGTTCTTAAACTGTATCCACGAAGGTCTCTCCTTCCTACCTTTTTCATCAGCAGTTGACTAGAATGCTGGGTATTAAACAATATATCAGATCACAGTGTATTCTGCTGTTACGGTATGTTATGTCCTGCATTTTGTCTCATACCTTTCAAGAATGTACCCGTTAGATCTGCATACCCTTCCTGCATTTTCTGACTATAACTGAAAGAACTTGACAGTTTACTCAGCAGATCTGTAAGGAACTGGCTAACAAATGATTTCCAGAGGGTTTTTTTTCTAGGCCAGCAGTTTTCAAATTTGATTAAAATGTTTTATTTCCCCAGGGGTCTGCTGATAATAAGATGAAGAACATCTGTACTTCTTTTCTTTTCCCCCTTCAGAAAATCCTTTGAGTATATGTGAAAAAACAAGAACCTCTGTTAGTGACCAAGTACTCCAAATTCCCTTTACTACTGAATGTTTTCAACAGGAATCTGATTTTGAAGTTGAAAATAACCTTGAAAATTTAAGTTAGGATATTTGGAGCATTTATAGGGTACTTAATAAGCATTAAAGTAGAGCAGGTTGCTGTTGTTCTCTATCATTCTCCTAGAATGTTGCAATTCCATATTATTAAGAACCAACACCAAATTAATCATAGAGTAATCACAGAATCAGCCAGGTTGGAAGAGACCTCCAAGATCATGCAGTCCAACCTAGCACCCAGCCCTAGACAATCAACTAGACCATGGCCCTGAGTGCCTCATCCAGTCTCCACCACCACTCTGGGCAGCCCATTCCAATGCCAATCACTCTCTCTGTCAAGAACATCCAGCCTATACCTCCCCAGCACAACTTGAGGCTCTGTCCCCTTGCTCTGTTGCTGGATACCTGGGAGAAGAGATCAACCCCCACCTGGCTACAGCCTCCTTTCAGGTAGTTGTAGACAGCAATGAGGTCACAGAGTTTAGGGGTTGGTAAACAGGACTGCTAGTCCCATAAACAAAGATAAGTTTAAGACACAGGGTTTGTATTTCTTGTGCAGAGGTAGGAACAGTGCCCAGGGTTGGGCTTTTTTTCAGCTTAGAAAGCTAAAGGGACACAAGGATTGGACAGCTGCATCTCACTGTAGCAATCTGAGAAGTGCCTAACAGAGAACTCACCCACATCTCCAGTGTGGATAAACATCCTCTCTCACCTTACTTGGTCAGTGAGGTCAGTCACAATGGGGAAAAAAAAACAAACTCTTGTCCTATTGTTAGTTTGTACAAGAAAAACAATGGTTGACATACTCTAAGAGAACAGGGGGAAAGAACTGCTCCACACTGGAGCTGTTTGGGGCAGGGTTGGACATGGCACTTGGTGCCATGGTCTAGCCTTGAGCTCTGTGGTAAAGGGTTGGACTTGATGATCTGTGAGGTCTCTTCCAACCTTGGTGATACTGTGTGATACTGTGATACAAGCAAGGTGGAACTTCTATGATTTAGATCCTTACCAATATATTTACCAAATGTCTCCGGTTTTCAGTGAAATCAAAGAGCAAAGCACAAGAACTGCTTTTCATCTCCAGTGAAAAGCTGTTTCCTGAGAAATCTGGAAATTAGTACATTTGGTTGCAATGGACTTAGGGAAATTATTCGTTTCCCTTGCTGTAGTGTACTGGGGCTTTGCTCCATGGGTACAAACAACCACATTGCAAACCAGCTTATATTAACACACTGAGCTGAACTGCAGTGACCTACATTCAAGACAATACTTCTGACTTCTGCAGAATATATTAATCCAGATTTTTAGCTATTCAATCATATTGAACACATTCAATCAATAGGCCTGCCTGAACAAGATCTGCACTACTGAATACAGTAAGAACAGGACTGGACATACAGTGTGGGGTTTCCCAAACAGCTACCTATATAGTCACAGATCTACATTAAATTTGAACATAGTCTTCCCTTTCTGCTTGCCATATTATGATAAGTTCTGAAACATATGGATTTTAATAGAAGCAAGAAGTGAATTCCATTTACTCCTGCCTTAGATGACATTCTTGTCTGAAAATTACACCACTAATCAATTAAGCATTTGAGCTAGTTCTGTACTCTCCAAAGCAATTATTCTAGTCTTTCACATGCCTGGACTCAGTACAGTACATAACAAGCACAGCTTTCTGCAGCTTTCTGTCAAGTTGCTGCTGATGTGGGATGCAATAATTTATGGATGCATAACACACTTATTTTCTTGACAAACTGAGCCTAAATAATAAAACTATGTGTCATTTTACTCTCACAGACTGTAGCAAGATATTGTTAGCAGGTATCTGAGCAGACTGGTAATCTAGGACTGTACTTTAGCCAAAAGCTCTTTCTTTTTTCTTTTAAAATATGCTGAAATCACAGTGAAATAAGCAGTTATTAAGGAGAAACTATAGTTAAATTGGCTGGACTAAACGACCTTTAAGGTAATTTCCAACCTAAACATTTCTGTGATAAATGATATCTTTAAATGGAATTAACTAAGTATAGTTTTCTCCTGGTTTCAATACCATCAATGCTACTGTCAGAAGTGTACTCTTCAAGACTAGGAAGCCATGTGTGGAAGATTCACCAGGTTCATCAGACTACCACAGTAAAGTGGAAGGATCAGTAAGTGATATTGCATAGAAAACACAACATCTAAAGCCAGTTGTTTGAAGATATACAGGTATTGAAGGCTAATTCCTGCAATATCTTAGCTGCATGTACTAATATCCATCCTTTTGCATAGATAACCTTTGATATTTGAAATGTTTTCAGAACCAAGATGATGGGCAGTCACTTCTCCAAGAGGTAAATAAGAAGGTAATGAAAAGATACATAGGTAGCTAAGCATAAAACCTGACTTGGCACTTGACCAGTCATTTTACAGATTCAGCTACTCAGTTAAAATCTGCAGCTGTTTGTCATTACTCACTTCCTACAGGTCTGTGGGTTTTCAGTTTTGTTCTTGTGGTCAGGTAGTCAAAAAAAAGGCTGGGCTTTCTACAGCTACTTACTGTCAAAATCAGATTTATTAGCACAAGTTAAAAATATTAATGCTTTGTGAAGACAACTAATTTTGATTAGCTAGATTCAAAGATAAAAAACACAGATGGGAAGCACTGCATGTCTGATCTAAACAACTGCTTGTGTGGAGCAGCTGGGAGGAGCTTATTTTTGAAAGCACTTTGTTTGCAGATGATGCACTCAATATAGATGATGTTCCTCACAAAGAACAGTGTTATCAATGTTATAGCAGGTGGTCTCCCTCCTAGGGTGGATATAGTATTCAAATGACCAGGAGAAGATGCCTACATCCAAGCTTGTTGTTCCAAGCCCCTGTGTTAGTGGAGAAAAAAGATATTTCTGTAACAGAACTCCCTTGTCTTAATGTAGATATACAGCATGGGTCAAATTGAATCTGTACCTTTGTATTGTTACAGAGAACGTCAGGACTCATCAGAACAAATGCAGATATATGCATTGGAGGTGTCTAAAGCTAAGGAGAATCACCCTAACTTCTGTGTAAGTCACATCATAAAGTAGATTTGCAGCACTTCTGTAAGATTGGTCTTATGTAAAACAATAGTTCAGCTTACATTAGTTTGTTCTTTATTTTTCTTTTATATATTTTTAAATTTAGTACAGTTCCTGTATAATATAAAATTCAGAAGGAGTTCAACCTCAAATCTGAGACCATGCTCCATTCACACACCATGCAATTTGCTAGTATATAAGTAGCCTAGGAACTTTCTCCCTGCCAGGTAAATATCCTGGACTGCTAACTGGCTTAGGATTTCTCACTTGCCTCTGAATGAAGACTTGTATTCCTGTAGGCCATGCAAACTATCCTCATGAAGAGAGAAAGCAAACACTCTCATAAAGAACGTATATTTGCTTGATGACTGTCTTCCCAGGAACGGAGCTACTATACAATTACAGTTATGGTGGAACACTGGAACTTGTTGCCCAGGGAGGTGGTGGAGATCCCATCCCTGAAGACGTTTAACAGAGCTCTGAGCATTCTGATCAAGTTGGAGATAGCCCTGCTGACTGCAGGGGTGTCAGACAAGATCTTTAACTGTCCCTTCCAACCCAGTGCATTCTATGATTCAATGTTGTACAAAGCAACACGAATACAATTTCTCTACAACTCTGAATCGCATTTTATCAGTGGGATACTTCTGTAGTCTTCTGGACTACTCAGGTCCAGAAGAAGAAAGCTAGAATTTAGCTCTTTCCTTTTTTAATTCTATCAGTTGATTTACATTTCCCATTCTCATCATGCTAACACTCATTAATTCCCTCCACATGAGATTAAGGCATCGAGCTCCCTACAGTGAAACTCACTCAGTATAATTTGAGAACTTTGCAGTGTTAAACATCACAAGAACCACATTTCTTTCTGAACCTGGTTTCAAGACCTAAAATGAGGTTTATAGATTCCTCTCTGAAGGGTAAGAGACCAAGAAGCAAGACAAATGCCACACACTGTCTCAGTGTATTTTTATTGATTTCTAATGGAAAGTGAGGATGAATCTACCATCTGAATCATAGCTTCGCTGATTTTTCACAGGCAGGCTTTGAGGGATTCCATTTCAGGCATATTAGATGCTTAAAAGGTTATCAGGCATCTAACTATCTTCAAAGCTAGCTGCCAAATTCTAAGAGAGAAATTACATTTAAAAATTCTGTTGAATATCCTGCTAAATGAATGCCTTCATTTATCTCAGATCAGTTATTACCTCCTCTAAACCATTCTTTAAAGTGGGTTTCAGATATTTCCATAATCGTATCCAGAACATTCCTACACCCTGTGTTACATGGTTTGATCATTACACAATTTAAAAAGAAGGCAGAGGTACTACAACATCAAGACTGAAAATTCCCTAGGTGAGTTATACACCCAAATAGGTCAGAGTTGTAGAATTATAGATTAGAATGTTTCTAATTCCATAGTGACATATTCTGACACTACCAGTCACTTCAAAATATCTTAAATGTCATATAGCCTCATTCAGCTGTGTTCAAGAGTTCACACCTACTCAGCACAACAATAATGACATTTAGATCTTTAAATCCAAAAACAAGAGATGATGAAATTCTGCCTCAAATACCCCAGCAGAGAATATTTTAATCTTACTTCAAAAGTAACTAGTAGTGAGGCCACTAATACAGAAATAGCTCCCAAAATAATATTCAAGTCCACCAATCTGAAAAAAAACCTCAGATACTCACTCAGTGTCATGAGATTTTGAACAAGAAAGGGCACTGTGGATAGTTACCACAGTAAATCCGTACTCAACATTTTAAACTATTTTTTCCTTCTTTTTTTAATTGAGAACTGGTATTAAAACCATGTAAAGTCATAAAATTAAAAAGGTCTGGAAAACAAGCTCAAAAATCACTCTTTGCTTTGGGTTTGTGACTGCCAAGTGTAGTGTGAATGACTTGGCCAGTTTTTCAACTTCTTCCCAGCTGTGCAACACTCTTCTAAATTAGACCCTTTTTGGCAAATCAATAACCATTTACGTTTGGAAAACAGTAGTCATCATCAAAAGAGGGCAGGTTGTGGGAAAGTAATTGCTCTTAATGTGGAAGAGAACAAGAAACCAAACCATTGAAAGAAAGACCCATTAATGAATCCATTTTCCACAGCTTTGCAGATGAGAGGAAAAATAATTTGGCTCAACCTAATGTTGTAGTAACCATTTGTATCATGAAACAGACAGAAACTTAGTTCTTCTAACCTAGCACAGGGCTTGACATTACTCTTTAAAAATAAGGATAAACAGTTCAGGCCTCTCTAGTCCCTGGAAACACTGAAAGCATTTGGCTTCACTGCTGTCTCCAGAGCCTGGAAAGATCCCTTTTGAATTGCTGTCAAATGGAAACAGTAAATGTTTACTGATTTCCAGCTATGGTATAATATTTTTCTTCCAAGTTTTTTTTTTCTTCCCAAAATATTGAATTCTCTAACACTAATACAGCCTTCAAAAACCACTTTTTTTTCTAAGTAACATTTCAAGGCTATAAAATATGGCATCAACACCTAGGAAAGTCACCAAAATAACAACCATTACAGAGGGTTCTTTTATTTTCCTGAACATACACCCAGCTTTTCACATCTCCATGTCAAATACTAAATCAACGGAAGCATATTCTAACAGGATGAATTTTGTTGATTACCTACAGAAAGGAAGTTTTGAATAAGTAACAGAAGTGACTTTAATCTCTAAAGTCTAATTCTAGATATAATGACAGCTCTGTGTTTTCATCTTGAACATTTAAAGTGAGTTTACATGGACAAAACTGCTTCTATCATGCTGATGGCTGGTAATGATAGGGTTGTTAGGATTCCTTTGTCCCTTTCTTCTAGCATGAAAATTAATGAAAAATTGAAATGGCTTTCTGGAGGGTGGAGTTTTATATTCTAGGCTTCCTACTTTCTACAGATGTCATCTGGCAGGCAACAAATAGTAGTTATTTGGTATGTTCCAGAATAACTGGTGTACAACAATGAAAAGAAAAATGTGTTGACCTATTTTCTCATAGAATGTCCTCCAGCTCTATTTTGAGTATGAAAAACTACACAATATGTTAAAAACTACACAGTGAGCATCTTCAAAAGACACTGATTGGGAAATAAATTGAATAAAGCCTCACAACAGTTTAGAATTACATGTCTTCTCGGGGCTGATTTACAATACAAAATCCCCAAGGAAAAAGCATTTACATAAAGCAATCCCAGAAAAATGTATGGGACTTTGAAATTTCCTTTTCCATGAGATTTGCGTGGTAAACTTCCATATGTCATTTTATTAACGTCTTGTAGGAAACAAAAAATATCCACTGAGGTAGTCAAATTCCATGGCCAGGACATTTTGGTTGATCCATGTTTAATGAACATAATGTATGAAGTAGTATGATGTTATTAATTTGCTGTGTAAAGGAAAACTCTTTAGCTTCGTGACATCTCCTGGAGTAAAGCAGAACATCCAAAAATATAAGCCCTATGATTTCATAAGATATTCAGGGGAATTATAAAGAGCACAGAAGATGTTTTCACATCCCTATGAGCCAACATATGTTGTCATTTCCAGCTGTAATTGTTTAATGTGAAAAACAATAGCTTTCCGTTAACACAGACTTATACAAGATGGCAAAATTATTTCCACTCATCACCTCTGAAATACATGTGTATGGGTGGGAATGGTTATGAGCAGATTATCTGCTCTTTTAAAAGTTATTTAATGCAGAATGCAACTACTGACTGAGTTTTCAGTTCACAGAGGAACTGAAGGCTCTTTGCATTTAAAACAAAACAAGACAAAAACACAACAGAGCACCCAAATCCTGGCATCTCATTCAATGGCTCTGAATTTTGCAAACAAAACGATTTGAGTGGCAACAAAACTTTTTCAATCAAGCTCTTCTAAACAGAAAATATTCAAGACACATGTAAAGCTCTCAACAAAAGCCTTACAAAGTTCTTTCCATTTCAAATACTCAGAAGAATTCTCTCAAAAGTGCTTCTCTGGTAGACTGAAATATAATTCTCTAAAATTGAATTTCTCACTTCAAATAGTTTCCTGTTCTCCTGCCATTCCACACATAGATAATGTGTTGTCATGACTTACCCACTTTCTACATTGATATAGGCAGATCAGTAGTGACATCTATAATCACTACACTGGTCTGAAACTAGCAAATATAATGTCATTTGCTTTGTTCTACAGACAGACTATACTTACCTAATTTATCTTGATCCCTGAGCTGTTGAAGTTGCACCAGATTGCAGCCTGTCTCATCAGGCATTTCCATGCAGTGTATTCCAGCTACAGCTTTTCCTGATAATTTTTTCTGTCTGTTTTTCCCATATATAATTATTGCAGCCAGCAGAAACTGACACTGGTGAAAACTCACTCTGCTTAGACCACCATCTAAGATCTCACTCTCAACTAAGCCTTATGGCTTATTTTTATCTCCAATGCAGTGCAGTGAAAGAACAAGTTTTATTTTCACCAGAAACATCTGCATATTTCTGCTCATTTGGCTTTTTTAACTGCATCACACATGGAGTACAAAACCTGCTAACAGCCAAGTGAGTTCTCCCAGCAGGAGACTTCAGTCTCTAAGGATGTCAGTCAAAAATCTTTCATGAGATAGATCACATTCTCATGCATTACATTATTTTCTGCTGACAGCCTACATGTCAGCAATCTTTTGCAACTGTATAGTTATAGCTGTTATTTATTATATATAGGGGAAAAAGTCAAATTGGAAAATATGTTTGGATACATCTAGCTTAAATGTGGCATGCCAGAGCAAAGGACAGTCTCCAACATTTTTACCCAGCAGAAAACGCTGCATCACTGTTTTTCAGCAGTGCTTCCATACTAGGAATCATAGAATCAACCACGTTGGAAGAGACCTCCAAGTTCATCCAGTCCAACCTATCACCCAGCCCTATCCAGTCAACTAGACCATGGCACTAAGTGCCTCATCCAGTCTTTTCTTCAACACCTCCAGGGATGGTGACTCCACCACCTCCCTGGGCAGCCCATTCCAATAGCAAATCACTCTCTCTGTGAAGAACTTCCTCCTAACATCCAACCAGCATTCATCACAAATACTCTGGTGCTGATGACAGAAATTACAGAGAAACTACATGAAGAAAAAATCCTACCTTATGCAGATGAGCTGTAGCAACTGTCTTTTGTCAAGGAGTTCTTGATCCTTCTTCCCTAAGAACTCATCAATCCACCTGCACATATCATCTGAGTGACATTTCCTCCTCACTGGCCTTCTCTGTACCTTTGAGTCTGCCTTAGGGAATGGGAAAACCAGAAGATATTCCCTTTTTCGGAGAGCTGACTTCCTTATAGCTAAGAGATGCCCGTGGTATACCACTTGTATTTAGTATTGTCACACATTGGTGCTGCATTGCAGGAACCACCTCGGTGATGTCAACAAATACCTCCTTTTGCATCCAGCAAATATCTCTGAGAATGATTCCAGAATCTGTCCTAGCTGGAACACAGAAAAAGGATTGAATATTCAGTTCTAGAAAGTAAAGCATCTATTTTTGTTGCTAGCATCTAATTCAAAGACCTGCAAAAGACAGGCCTTTCCTTGCATAGCTAACTTTTATGTGATAACGTGAAGGATTTTCCCATCAGATGCATCTAATTTGAAGTTCATAACTGAAATACCTCACTGTGTATGTAGGCTCCTTGCTCTAGGTTGCCTCTATACTGACCGCATACGTCTATCATCTGCAGAGAGGACACTAAATCTCTACCCAAAGCCTAACAGGGTAAACTGAGCTCTAGAAGTGCAGCTACCTGTCTGTCTACAGGGAGCATAGGGCAACCAGGCTGTCCAAACTATTGTTTGCACTGTGTATGGCACATGGGGCTATGATATTGTGAACTGGGAAATTCTGCACCCTCAGCTGCAGGTAAAAAAGTAATGGTGCAAAAGTGGGGAGAACCACCCAGGGTGGTGTAAAACTGAAGAGCCATCCAAAAGGTAGAAGCTGTCCAAAAGCAGGGATGGTCCAAAATGGGAATTCTGTCATGGCAGGAACCTGTCTTGTTGTGAGCTCTGCCAAGGTGGGAACTCTATCAAGGTGGGAACCCCTTTTAAGGCAGGAACCTTGTTCTATTTATGCCTTTCTAGACAAAGCATCCATTTGCCATTTTATATGAAAAGACTGGGTGAGGCATTTAGTGTCATGGTCTTGATGATTGGATAGGGCTGGGTCATAGGTTGGACTGGCTGATCTTGGAGATCTCTTTCAACCTGGTTGATTCTATGATTCTATACTGGGCCAATCACCAGCCCAACCCCAGTGCGGGCTTCCACACATGGAAAGGCGTCTACTGCTGTTCCCCCTTCAAGAGTGCAGGGCAGGGTCAGGAAAGCAGTTTTTGTGCCACCTTCTCTTCCCCATTCAAGCCCACAGGAGGTGGAGGCAGGGGGGAAAGAAAGGAATTTGGAGTGTTCTGGAACAGAGAGTATGAGGGAAATAGCTCAGACAGTGATTCAAAAGAATATTTTTTTAAGGAATTTAGTGTGGGTTGTTTTAAGCAAACCTCTTCTGATAATGTCTACATGCTATAAAAAAAATGAAATTGAGTATTTTTGTTGTGATTAGTTTGTGGCAGCTCCAAGACTCTATTGTAAATTCTTCTGTTGTCACAAAGCATAGCTGCAATCAATCCCCACATACACACATTAGTAAGTAGATGAATTGCTACAATAGCTCTCACTCACTTTCTGCTTCACTTTGCATAATTTTTTCCTAGACAAATGTAAAAATATTGATTGCTACAGTCATTTTTAGAGTATTGTTCTACTTTGTATTCATAGCTAATGTGTTGGTATGTAATGAGCCATGCAGGGAAATGAATACTCTCATCATAACCTTGTTTGAGTCTAATTTCCTTTTGAACAGATTGAGGAAAACCTTTAACTGATGTAGCTGTAGCTGCAGCTGCACTGAGCTCGGCATGTCCTTCCATTTATAAATTCATTGAATCTCCAGATTCACTTACCTATATGACATTACTGAGTATTGTCTTAGCTGTAAGAAGAAACACTTGAACCACCTGATTCAAAACTAAGAAGAAAACTTTAAAATGATTCAATAGAAACAACCAAGACAGGTGTTCCTCAATGCCTACTGCAATCATTCTGAACTCCAATTGATCAAATTTGCTGTGTCTTATTGAAATGCTTCCCTGTAAACAAGGGGTTTGTTTTTTCACAAAGACAATATTTACTTGTAAAACAATTTCAAGTGTAAGAAAGGCTAAACTGTGCCCACAAAACAGGGTTTATTGTAATGATGGTTATACCTTCGGGTGTAGCCTAAAGGTCTCTTCCTTAGCTTGGGAATTATCAGTTGTTTGCTGTTAGCCTTACAGTAACAAATTACAGTGCTACAGCAGTAACTTGAAGACAAACTCTTTAACACATCCCACCCCCTCCCTCCTCAGGGGACAGGGAAAAGTAGTGTGCACAGTGGAATGTGTGCACAGCTTTATCTACTTCTCCAAAGTTGAAGTGAGGTTTGGTTCTCCTGTGTACAGTGGATATATCAACTTTTAAATCTGTTTGGAATTTACATAAACCACACTTATTTTCCAACTCCTTGGAGTACTTCCCACAAAGCTCTTAACATAGCTTCTGATATACACACATAGGCAGGCAGCTATAGGATAAAAGGTAAAGTGAACAAAGTTTGGAGAAGATTTTGTTGCCATAGAGATTCTATCATTTTCAAGGAGGGCAGCTGAAAATGGAATCTTGCCCAAGATCCACTCCTTACAGCACTTCAAAATCAAACTTATCTAGGTGCATTAAGAAGACAGCTAAAGGCAAAACAGGTAGACAGAAAGGTAAAGCAATTGCAGAAAACTGTCAGGTTGCTCAGGACCTAATCCTGCAAAAAAGGAACAGGCCCAGAAATCTTTATGAGAGTCACTCTTTCCATGGAGGTAAGGGAAATGATATGCAGAAAATTCATTTACTCCTCTGAGTGTCCATAAGACTGGATCTTTGATTTTACAACTTCTAAAGCCATAAAGCAATAAAACCAAAACCACTGAAAGGGACTGATTTGCTCTGTAATGCAGGAGTGAGTAGCTAAGAACAGAAATTGACATAGAGGAAGTGAAATATAGGGTATAGGTCTGTTGAGCACAGCAGTTGGTTTCTGGTTTTCAATCATATTGGCAGAGGTCATCTCCCTGGTGACAGAGAGATTAGCTGCTCCTGGCAAGGAGATTTACAAATATTTATGTACAGGATGTTCTGTGACTCTCCTGCAGGCTACCAGTAGTCAAGCTTTTCAGCAAAGCCATGAGGATTATTGGATAATCATGACTTTCTTTTAGTGATAAGAATGTGCTGTCCAGTTTGACTTGCTGACAGGTAGGTATGTGATGGATGGATCAGAGGTCGAGCAGGCGATGCAGTACGAAAGGTGAGATAAAGCCGACATTTTATCATTCTCTTTCTTTATGATGTTGACACTGAGACTCCAGTGTGGGTGGACTGTCAAGCAGGACAGTCATACCACAAACCCACTTCATTTCTCAGAGGGGAAGACATGTTTATTGCAAGGCAAATCAGGCCAAAGGGCTTTCACCCCTTTTACAAGCACCAGATCTCTCTAACTCACTGTCTTTTTCTACATGTGCCAGACTAAGACCAAAAGGACTGCCTGTCTCTTCTGGGACTCTAATGCAGCCCTAACCACATCATTAAGAAGTGTTTGAGAGTGCACACTACTGGTGATTTTATGACAAATTCTGTATCTGAAGAAGTGGACTAAATGCCAAGCTCTGGTTAACCTCTCAATCTTCCTTTGCACACCTGCAGTTGGTTTGTAACAATGTTTGAGTATACTCTAACTTTTGATGAGATGATATGTCATCCTCAATAAATGATGCCTGACAAATTAGAGCTCCACTTTCCATTTCCTGTCAACTATACAGGATACAGCATTTAATTAATCAAAATTCAACCTCACTGGCTAAAATCATATGCCATTGAACTTTAGAGGCTTTACTAAGCTGTGGCAAATAAAGCTGATTTCAAGAAACAGTAACAGCCATAGCAACACTTACTAACTTCAAAAGTAAAGCTATCTTGTGCAAATAACTAATATTTAGCTGCATGGAGAAAAATCCTCAGCTAAATCTAGAAGCTGCTAGAGATTTTGACAACTTTCCTTCAATCAGCAGAATGGATTTAATTTAACTAGCTCTCAGCAATTAAATAGCACAACACAAAGAAAAAAAAACTTAATTCAGAAAATGTAACTGTAGTTTCCCTACTACAGAAAGGCAGGAAAGAGAAGAGTCTCAAAGCAGGCAGCTTGAAAATTGTTAAGTTCATAAATCAATTGTAAAGGGTAGAAAAGAGCCTAAAAAGTCATATTTTTAAAATACTCACTGGTGGTTCACTGAAAAATACTAAATGATTTTTAGGCATCTACCCTGAGATTATAAAAAAGAAACACCAACAACCAAAACTCCTTTACAAAAAAGCACTGTCTCTGTTTTTCAAACGGCAAAATATCTACCAGCTATAATTAGCATGAACATGGCAAACGAAACCAAATCCTGATGTCATTCATAAGACCTTTTTCACTGCATAAATATCAAGATGCTAAAGACAAAAATATTCCAGCATAACCTACTCATCAATACTGATTTTAATGAAACCACAGAAAGATTACTCTCTCTCTAGTCTTCAGAAGTCAAGAAACTCTATTTAAATTATGCAAAACCAAGAGATTCAGTTAATGAAGTAGAATCATAGAATCATAGAATGGTTTAGGTTGGAAGGGACCTCAAGGATCATCCAGCTCCAACCCCCTGCCATAGGCAGGGACACCTCCCACTAGAGCAGGTTGCTCAAGGCCTCATCCAGCCTGACCTTAAACACCTCCAGGGAGGAAGCATCCACAACCTCCCTGGGCAACCCGTTCCAGTGTCTTACCACCCTCACTGTAAAGAACTTCCTCCTAACATCCAGTCTAAATCTCCCCTCTTCCAGCTTAAACCCATTCCCCCTCGTCCTAACATTACTAGACCGTGTAAATAGTCCCTCCCCAGCTTTCCTGTAGGCTCCCTTCAAATACTGGAAGGCCACTATAAGGTCTCCTCGAAGCCTTCTCCTCTCCAGGCTGAAGAGCCCCAACTCTCTCAGCCTGTCCTCATAGCAGAGGTGCTCCAGCCCTCTGATCATCTTCGTGGCTCTCCTCTGGACCCGCTCCAGCAGTTCCATGTCCTTCTTGTATTGGGGGCTCCAGAACTGCACACAGTACTCCAGGTGGGGTCTGACGAGAGCAGAGTAAAGGGGGAGAATCCCCTCCCTTGCCCTGCTGGCCACACTTCTCTTGATGCAGCCCAGCACTCGGTTGGCTGTCTGGGCTGCATGTGCACACTGCCGGCTCATGTTGAGCTTCTCGTCGACCCAGACCCCCAGGTCCTTTTCCTCAGGGCTGCTCTCCAGCCATTCATCACCCAGCCGTGTGAATGTAGAATGAACTACACACAAAAACAATTCTTAAGAGCACAACTTGAGCACTAAAGACTATTCCGTGAAGCTGATTCCAGTTGCTTTTCTTGAAACTGAAATTATAGCAGACATCATCCCAGTATAAAAAATACAGCAGCTCACAGACTCGCCACATGTGATGGTTTGGGTGTCACCCGTCCCCCCACACTTTAGAAATCACCCAGACTAGACTCAGCCAGCTCTGGAAATTTGAATGAAGCTTATATTTACAGCTAGCACAATATACAAGCAGATATTTACAGTATATACAGTTATAGACAGAAATATACAAGGTAAAAAGGTAATACAGAAACACAACTCCCTTCCCAGAAACCTGAGTCCCCAGGAGGGGCTCTCAACCGCCCCTTCACCTTCCCCCTACCCCTCTCAACCTTACCCTAGTCCCAATGAATAATAGAGGCCCAGCTAGGGGGGTAGGAAGCAAAGTGGATTAGTCCAAAATGGAGGGTGAGGTTAGAGAGTAAGACGCAGCTCAGGCAGCTCCCCAGCAGCAGCCCAAGTGAGAGAAGTGCCGAGTGTCTTATCTATGTTTTGACTTATGTTTTTATACATCTCAGTAAGCCTGTGAGGGAAGTAGACATCACCATTTTCCTTTCACAGCCTGTAGACTAATTCTTCTTACCAAAACATTCTAGCTGGCTTCAAACTAGCACACCATATAATCAACTTAGCTACAAGAGGAAAAAGATAATAAACTAGTCCACCAAAAAAACATTTGTGAAGTAAATAGCACTTTTGTTGTACCATCTTAGATGGGAGAAAATGATAAGCAGCATCAATAGTTGAGCAATTTCATACAGACAAGCAAAGGAAAAAAAAAAACCAAAACAAAAATACATCCCGGTTTTATAACCTCCCATATTGTTTTGAATAGCTTTTAAATAAAACATTTTTTTCAATATAAAAGCAACGCTTGGTTTCAAAGGTACAAGTACCGACACAGTGAGAACTTGAAAATATGCCCTTACGTGCTTGTTTTTATGTTATCTCCTTGAGAGTCTTGCTCACTAGCTTTTAATGCTGCCTTTCAAAATGTTACCCATCAGTATTTTCTCTCCACGTATCACTGTTGCATGTGCAGGATGGATGTGCCATGACTAGAAGTGAAAGGAATGTCTAGATCCTTCTTAGAATCACAGAATCAACCAGATTGGAAGAGACCTCCAAGATCACCCAGCCCTAGCCAGTCAACTAGACAATGGCACTAAGTGCCTCATCCAGGCTTTTCTTCAACACCTCCAGGGACAGTGACTCCACCACTTCCCTGGGCAGCCCATTCCAATGCCAATCACTCTCTCTGGGAAGAACTTCCTCCTAAGTTTTTCAATGGTAATTAGAAGTAACCACAGTTTGGATTATTTTAATACGATTTCATGACACATTAGTGAGCAAGATGAGGGAGGTTATTCTTCCCCTGTACTCAACACTGGTCAGGCCACACCATGAGTCCTGTGTCCAGTTCGGGGCCCCTTAATTCAAGAGAGATGTTGAGGTGCTGGAATGTGTCCAGAGAAGGGCAACAAAGCTGGTGAAAGGCCTGGAGCACAGCCCTGTGAAGAGAGGCTGAGGGAGCTGGGGTTGTTGAGCCTGGAGAAGGCTCAGGGGTGACCTCATTGCTGTCAACAACTACCGGAAGGGAGGTTGTAGCCAGGTGGGGGTTGGTCTCTTCTCCCAGACAACCAGCAAGAGAACAAGGGGACAGAGTCTCAAGTTGTGCCGGGGGAGGTATAGGCTGGATGTTAGGAGGAAGTTCTTGCCAGAGAGAGTGATTGGCATTGGAATGGGCTGCCCAGGGAAGTGGTGGAGTCACTGTCCCTGGAGGTGTTGAAGAAAAGCCTGGATGGGGCATTTAGTGCCATGGTCTAGTTGACTGGATAGGGCTATGTGATAGGTTGGACTGGCTGATCTTGGAGGTCTCTTCCAACCTGGTTGATTCTATGATTTGTTTGGTTTTTTTTTTAAACAATATGAATATTTGAATATACAGAAAGAGGAAGCTTTTATCTTTTGTAGCAGACATCATCTTGTTATCTAAGATCTCTTGGCATTCTTTTGTCTTCCTTGCAAATTTGAAAAAGACTGGACTGAATACAAGCATTTCCAATGTCAATTTATTGGATTTGTATTAAATCAATGTCATGTATTATGGCATATTGCACAAAGCTTAAAAAAGACACAGGCAAACAAACAAACAAAAACCTACCTTGTAAAATGCATAGAAATTACAAACCAGTAAGATTTCTTCTTTTCTAAGCCATTACACAATTTTGGTTTTCCCACTACAAATCATTTTTTTCCACACTGCAACTGGACAATACCTGAAAATACAGAGCAACATTTGCAATGAAATGAGAGCAATGACAGAATTTTCATATAAAGCTACACATTATCAGATATCTTTAGCCAACACACTGATAACCTTGTCTCTAAATGCTTTTAGGCCATTTCCTATTAACTCTTGGTAAGCATTTGTCAGACACAGCCCATTGCAGCTAATTCCTGTTATTGATCTCCCCTGCTGTGTTTTTGATCTTCCACAATGCATTAAATTCCTTTTATCTGTACATGTACAAGACCCTTTTCAATTAGTTTACTTACTGCTTTTGCAATAGCATGGCTAATATTGATGTAAAAGGTGCAGTAGTCAAAGCAAGCATTGTCAATATCCAGGATACTTTAGTATGACTGAACCTATTCTCATTTCCAATGATTTCAGTAGGAGGATGCTTACAGTTTTATTTTTAGCTATTTTTACAAAACATTTTGATAGTTTAAATTCCAATCAATTACTAAAACACTTACCTTGTCATCTGCTCCCTACAGAGTCTAGTCTTTTCCTCATTTATTTCTCCCCCTCCTCATTTTTAAGAAGAAAATACAGATTTTTCCAATAGCAACTTAAACAAAACAAAAAGAACCTAAATGCAGTCCTCAGGCTAAGCACTCTACTGCTGTCGGGCTTTAAAGGTGACAAGGTTGCAAAATCAACTGGGATCTCTGTCATCGCCCATTATTGCCACATCAAAGCAATATAATTTAAGCTGAGACTGGAAACAAACATCCAGTCTTTGCTATTCCTGTCCTAGTTGCTAAAAAAAAAAAATCACAACAGAACTAAGGTCCTTTATGTCAGTAAAAAGAGAAACATCTTTTCCACTCATGAAAGATCCTAAACAGTGTGACCAGTGGGAAATGATAGGCTTCAGCACAATACACATCATTAATAGATTCTTGCAAAATAAGCTTTCTGAATCTTGTTCAGCGATTTCCATATTCCAGTAAAAGCACCAGTGTACTACAATATGCAATGAGCTGCAGCTGCACTGTTTGTGGAAACAGATCATCCAAAAAAAAAGGAATTCTCTTTTATGTTTTAGGAGAAAATATACCTAGGACTAAATTTAGGTACTATATTTTCATATAGAATGCCTTTTTCATTCTTACTGAGGACAACAAAATTTAAGTTTGATAAGAAGGTAACTAAAACACATATTTCAATTTTTCAATTACTTCTTTTATTGGGCCCTAATAATATCTCCAGAATTCTGGTTGAAAGGCTAAGCAGACAAAAACCCTACATGAGTGCTCCAATCTTTACTATGAATCACAAAATAGAATCATAGAATCAACCAGGTTGGAAGAGACCTCCAAGATCCTCCAGTCCAACCTAGCACCCAGCCCTGTCCAATCAACCAGACCATGGCACTAAGTGCCCCATCCAGGCTTTGCTTGAACATTTCTAGGGACGGTGACTCCACCACCTCCCTCAGGAGCCTGTCTGAGGATGCCTCCCAGCTACACTCAACTGCCCAAGGCCTTATCCAGCCTGGCCTGCAGCAGCCCCAGGCAAGAGGCAGCCACAGCCTCCCTGGGCAGCCCAGGCCAGACTCTCACCACCCTTGTGTCCATTCAAGATTGACCTTGCTAGTGTGATGGTTTGGGTGTTCCCTGCTCCCCCCCACACTTTGGAAATCACCCAGACTAGACTCAGCTGGCTCTGGAAGTTGAATGAAGCTTATATTTACAGCTTAGCTCAATATACAAGCAGATATTTACAGCATATACAGAAATATACAAGGTAAAAGGTAACACAGAAACACAACAGCCCTCCCAGAAACCTGAGTCCCCAGGAGCGGCTCCCAACTGCCCTCCCACCTTCTCTCCCTCCTATCAACCTTACCCCAGTCCCAAGGAAGAATGGAGGTTTGGTCGGGGGGTTAGGAAGCAAAGTGGATTAATCAGAGAAAACATCAGAGAGGCTAGAGAAACGCAGCTCGGAGTTCCCCAGCATAAGTTGTGCCTTATCTATGTTTTGATTCTTGTTTTTATACACCTCAGCAAGCCTATGAGGGAAGTAGATATCACCATTTTTTTTTCCTTACACAGCCTGTAATCTAGTTCTTCTCACCAAACCATTCTAGCTAGCTTCAAACTAGCACACCTAGCTATGCCTACCTGCACAAGAATATCTCATTTTCAGAAACTCTTAACCAAATACTGACTTACTAAGCTCTACATTTCATTTGTATCGAGAAATCTCAATCCTATTTCCTATCTGAGATGGCCTAGAGATTGAATCTCAATCTATTACTGGATAAGGAATTGGCTGGATGGTCGCATGCAGAGGGTGGTGATCAATGGCACAATGTCCACCTGGCGACCGGTGACAAGTGGTGTTCCTCAGGGGTCAGTGCTGGGACCAGTGCTCTTTAACATCTTTGTCAGTGATATGGACAGAGGAATTGAGTGCACCCTCAGCAAGTTTGCAGATGACACCAAGCTGTGTGGCACAGCTGACTTGCTGGAGGGCAG
>WAAF01019219.1:75232-201874 GCA_013400475.1 Tricholaema leucomelas
TTGAGGTGCTGGAGCATGTCCAGAGAAGGGCAACAAAGCTGGTGAGAGGCCTGGAACACAAACCCGATGAGGAGAGGCTGAGGGAGCTGGGGGTGTTTAGTCTGAAGAAGAGGAGGCTGAGGGGTGACCTCATTGCTGTCTACAACTACCTGAAGGGAAGTTGTAGCCAGGTGGGGGTTGGTCTCTTCTCCCAGGCAACCAGCAATAGAACAAGGGGACACAGCCTCAAGTTGTGTCAGGGGAAGTATAGGCTGGATGTTAGGAGGAAGTTCTCCAGAGAGAGTGATTTGCCATTGGAATGGGCTGCCCAGGGAAGTGGTGGAGTCACTGTCCTTGGAGGTGTTCATGAGGCACTTAGTGCCATGATCTAGTTGACTGTCTAGGGCTGGGTGCTAGGTTGGACTGGCTGATCTTGGAGATCTCTTCCAACCTGATTGATTCTATGATTCTATGGTGCACTTCACCATGGGCAGGATCCATGCAGTATGTGGCAATCAACATGAAGAGAACATCTGGGCTGTAGCAACCAGCGTTCTCAGCATCACCAGAGATATCAGACTATTACTTTTCTTCTTGCTTCTATTAACATCAGAAGGGACAGAAGATTATTCTCAACTTTTCTACTACTTCTCTGTTTTGTTCAATAAACTAGTTAATTAGCCTTGCATGTTCATGCCCTTCTTCTTGAGATCCAAAAGGCACCAGTACTTCCTCAGTGTAAAACAAAGGGCACTAAAATGAGACCATTATTAGGACTTCCCTGTCAGAAAGGTTAGTAGCACTGAAGCATTCATTTTTCCTGCATGGATCTAAAATTTTCTCCCCTCCAAATCTGATTCTAATTATTGTTCTTTTCTGTGTAGACAAACTGTTGTATACTAATACTGTCAGTTTGCTGTACAGCACAAAGGAGCATTACAGTGAATTAAAAAATCACATTAAGGGGACACTCTGCATTTTCACCCACTGTTAATAAGACCTCTGACTGTGTTCTCTATGATGTTGACAGAATAGATCAGACTGATCATTACCCAATTGCCAAGGAAGCCTCAGGCAAGAACATCAAAAAGACACTTTCTACAACAAGCTTCTATATGTAAATCATCGAGAAATAGAAATACAAATGAACAGGCTGTAGATTATTCATGGACTTTTATCTTTTCTTTTGTTTTTTGTTTTTTTTTTTTCATTACAGCTGTAGAGAGTTCTGTGGAAAAGTTTCTAGCTTTTACTCAGGATGACTTCTTCTAGTTGTTTTTTTTCTTGTTTTATTACATAGGAATCAATTCAAATGCTGGTATATAAAGCAAGCTTAATCAATGATTTCACAAAACAAAGCTTGATGCCCATATACTTGATAGAAAATTTTCACTTCTGTTCAAAGTGCACTATTTCAAGATTTGGAAACTTGTGGTAACTAAAAATGTAGGTTTGCTTCATAAATCACTCTGCCCATTTCAGGAATCATTATAAATTATCACAGGTTAAATGGTGAGAGAAAGTGGAGATTTAGATCACTGGTCTAGAAAACACTTTAGCTGAGTATGGCCTCTTTTTTCTTGGATCAATGATATTAAAGTGCCATGGCTGCACACAATGGATGACATGGAAAATGAGAATGGATTTCAAAGCCTCACCTGAAAACATCAAAATGGATCATTTACAGCTTTGTTCTACTTTGGGGGTTTAGACAGAGGAGGAAGTTACGAAGTACCATCCAATCTGCAGTGCAGTTTGCTGGCTATGGGTCTGAAAACGCTAACTTAAGTTATAACCTCAGTTATCCCTGGGTGATAAACTAGCTTGTGTTACTTTCCTTTTTCTGTTGTCCAGAGCATATACAAAATCAGTGACTACTGAGGAGGAATAAGTTGCTCTGGGAGAGAAGTTTCATCCACTTAAGCCTTAAGAAGCACTTACATAAAAAGAATAGATCTATACTTATGTACACAGAGCAAAACCTACCAATTTATGTCATTAAAAATAGCTGTTAGTGTTTGGGTTTTTCTCCTAGCTAGACATACAGAGTTGTGTATCTTGGAAGGAATGAGTTGGATTTTAATGTTTAATAAATTTTAATCCATTACCACCAACTTAATCTCATTACCTTCAAGCACTGTGTTAAGACTTCTCTACTTGAAGCTTACTCTGGAACAGTGGTTCTTCAGCTGTTGTTCCTGATTAACAACATGTGTGAAACCCTCAGTTTCTGGAATAAGAGAGATAATTGAAATTAGACATTTTCAGGAATCAAAAACAATTGCAGACAGACTTAATGAAAATTAGTTAAGCCAATTTAAATTGACACCTTATGTTATTCCAAACAAGTTTTCATGCCTTTTAATTATGCAACCTGAGTCACAGTTTCAAGGCCACGAAATCATAGTGAATTGGAGCAAAAAAGGTTTTCTTGCTTGAAAGTGCTCAAGAATGTTGTGATTTTTTGTTTTGTTTTTTTTTTTTTTCTGCTATTATTCCCTTTTACTATAAAAAGAAATAAGCAAACAAAAAACCTCTAGAAGAAACCAAATAAAACCCAGTGCAAACAAGCAAATAAACACACCCCCACCCCTCAAAAAAAAAAAAAAATCCCAAATACTCTGACTAGAAAATATATAAATAAAATACTGGCAGAGAAAGTTTGTGCTAAATGGTCACAACCTGTAAAGAAAAGTAGTTTTCAATTAATTGTTTCTACCCAAATTTCCCACCCCTGTCAGTCAGAAGTTCATTATCTGAGATGCAAGATACTTGTTGGCATGATTACTTCCTACATTTAGCACTTGGGAGTTATTGGCTAGAAAAGAATATTTGGGTTTCTACATACATAACCAAATTATAGATGCTGAATGAGTTACGAAACCTTTATTCCAGAGCAGACCACTTATTCCACCTTCATCTGATATATTTGTAGAATGCTTTATTCTGTATTAGACCACTAATTCCAGTTTTGCCTACAGGATGACATTTTTGTAGATATTAAACTTGTCAAGTGCTATATATGATGCTAAGGGCAAGAAAAGAACTTGTCCTTTCAAAACACTGGCTATGTTTTCCATCATTAATTACTTTATATCCTTGTACAATCTCCTCTAGCAGAGCTGTGTTTCCCTCTTGGTATGTCGGGGTTTGAGCAGAACTGAAGTGAAAAGAACAGGCAGAGTAATGGAACAGACTTAGGTCATTCTGATAAGGAAGCACAGCTGCAGAAAAGTGGCCTTGGGAGGCTGGCAGAGAAGCTGCTATCTGTAGCTGAGCTGCAAGGAGGGCTGGCTGGTCAGCCCTGGGAACAAGCAATGCTGTGGCTAAGCTGCTGCAAAGGGGGTTTAAGGGGGGTAGTTGGTCAGGTCTGCCTCTGTGCATGTGGACAGACCATTTCTGCCTATGTAAGCCTATCAAAAGTACAGGCCCTGTACCGAACTCCACTCTATAGGTATCAGGCTTAGCTTCAATAAATGGCTTGGCCATTATGCATCACACTGGTGTAAGCCTGGTATCTCTCCCTCTCCCATGTGGCCTAGAAGAGAGGCCAACTCAACATTGGTACTGCTAACAAAAGAGACTCTTTAGATTATTACTTTCCTGTGATTTTATCAAATGATTTTTTGATCATTACGGTCATTAAGAAATTATTTCATTAAAATGTACTGTTTATGGCTACAGAAATTGTCTAGTTAAAAAAAAAATTACAAACAACAAGCTTGAAAATGAGCCAAAAATCCTAAAAACAGACTTTGAAAAACTTATAGGCAATGCTGACCAGAAGAAGAGAAACTACAATCTCCATTATGAAATGGAGATTCAGTCTAGTTTCCCAAATGTTTTCTATTGAATGCATGCCTTTTGGGTCTTTATAGATGTTATTGTGTCTAAATACTTGTGGATCCATTTTTGTAGCTCTGAAAGTTGTAGCTTGCTCCCTCTCTCCCACCCTTCTTGAACAAGATGAAATTTGAAAATCAGGATGATTCTCATTTGGTCTTATATGCAAAGCAGCAAAGTGTGGGTCTCTGTTGTTCCCAACCTTGTCCACTGAAGCCTTACACATTTTTTAAAACAGCTTATACTGCTGTTTGGGGAGGAGGGGAGGAATTGCTCCCTTAACAGCCTCCTACCTTTTGTAGAAGCATGGACAACAGTTTTAGGGGACTCAGTTGCCTTTTGTGAAATAGCAGGAGCTGAAAGTCTAAGCGAAGTTTCTTTCTAAGAATTTGTACCACAGTCATTCACAAGGCAAATCTTTCACGCAAGGCTTCTTTCTCCCATTTCAAGCATCACACACAATAGAATAATTCACATCAAAACAAGTAATATCTTAGACAACAATGAAGGTAGGATTATCTGGAACAAGAAAGTGCAAAGGAGAGAGAGCAAGAGAATGAAAGACAGAGAGCAAGAGAGAGGAGGACAGGGAAGGGGAAGGTGAAAGGAAAGGGAGAAAAGACAAGTTAATCAGTGTCTTAAGAGAAGCAGCCACAAAGCATACAGCACTTCTGATAAATTACAGAAATGCTGAGTTAGAAGAAGAGATGGAAAGAATGTAATGTCCATATTCTTATCTATCCTTGATCTATTTTTACAGTCAATTTAGCTGAGCTAGTGCTGACCACAGTTTAACTGTTAGAACTGGCAATAACACGCCAAGGTCAGCAGACATACATTTATTTGGGGTTAATTCCAGACAGTTCGCCTAAAAAGATTTCTTAGGTCTGTTTGCTGAAATAACAAATTCCAGATATTACTTGGAATAAGAATCTTATAGTGCATATAAATCTTGTCTAATATTTAACAACAGATTTTTCAGAGTAATTCAGAGGAACTATAGTCAGGGCTCCTCAAAGTTGTTTTGGAGAAATGCTGAAAAATATAAAGCTTTGAACAATAAGCAGCAAAACAGAAAGCTTTTGTAAAGGAAAGGTATCTTTATGCTGAGGAAAAGGAACTGTGAAATTACCATTAATTCATTACATTTAACTCCATCTTTGAAATAGGTAGCTAGAAGTATGCAAGTGAAAAATCATTTGCTTCTTTTCTGTCTGGTAATTTACATAGTCATTTACTTTAAAAGTGCAACAAAACCCTGCTAACTCAGACTACTACTGGTTTTACTGAATTCATAGAATCACAAAATCATAGAATCAACCAGGTTGGAAGAGACCTCCAAGATCAGCCAGTCCAACCTAGCACCCAGCCCTAGCCAGTCATCTAGACCATGGCACTAAGTGCCTCATCCAGGCTTTTCTTGAAACACCCCCAGGGATGGTGACTCGACCACCTCCCTGGGCAGCCCATTCCAATGGCAAATCACTCTCTCTGGCAAGAACTTCCTCCTAACAGCCAGCCTATACCTCCCCCGGCACAACTTGAGACTGTGTCCCCTTGTTCTATCGCTGGTTGTTAGACACATATCTGCTAGATACGAATCACAATAGGATTAGGACTCACATCTCTGATACTGATTAAACAAGAGAATTGCAGGAAAATATCAGTGAAAACTTCAGGGAAGAGCCTGACCATAAAGTGTGAAGAATGTGCTGAAAATAGAATTTTTTAGTGATTATATAGAAGCAGAAATTACAAGTGAAAACTCCAAACATCTGCAAATGCTTAGACACTGAAATACAACTTAAAAGAGCACGACACTACTTTTGTTTTTCTTATACAAAATGAGACCCATTTGCATAAATATCATTTTAACACTGAATACAATTTTAGAACACACTCCAGGCCTTTATTTGCATACTCAGTTCCGTGTACAAGTGTAGGAGAAATCCTAACTTTTTGAATCACTGAAAGTTAAGAATTCTCTAAAGGCAACTGCAAAGTGTTTTCTTCAAACAAACATTCTCTGCTGAATGTCTGTTCTTTGAAACTCTGAGGGACATGTGGGATTAGCTGTGGGAAAAGGTTATCCAGGAACCTTAAGAAAGATACAAACATCTCTTCATTTTCCAGGCACTGCCTAGAGGCACATAGTTTTCTGCAACAAGTAAAGCTCCTTTATTTGCCATTGGATAAGGCAGTTATATCAAATCAGAATGTTTTCCTTAAGAGCTCCTGAGAATCTGAGAAAGGAAAGCCTTTTTTTTCATAGAATTGTACACACAATAATCTCTTAAGTGTCTCTTGAAAGTGGCATTGAAGTGGCCTGAAATGCTTTTTTTTCCTTTCTTTATGTTCCAGGTAGTATCTGCACAGCTAGAGCGCAATAGAACCACATAACGTTAGAACAGCGTTAAGCAGCCGGTATCATCATCCAACTCAACAATGCTACCACTTGTGATGGCAATAAGGAAAAGGAAGCTCTGTATCTCTGTGCAACAGAATCACTGAGTTCAGTGGATTTGAGTCTTATATTGTCAAGGAACATTGCTTTGTTTTCTGTATAAACCAGATCACTTAATTTTCAGAAACTAAAACTCACATTGGGTTTTATTTAGGTTTACTTGGTAGCAACATTACTAACTCATCTCTGAGGTGAGGCTTCAGATGTTTGCGCTAGCTTGAGCCTAGCTGGGATATTTTGGTGAGAGGAATTAGATTATAGGCTGTGAAAAGGAAACAATGGTGATGTCTACTTCCCTCATAGGCTTGCTGAGATGTATAAAACCAAGAACAGTTGCTCCTTGGCTCTGGCTGCATGCACTTCTCTCTCTAACTTGCTGTCTAACTAATCCATCAGCTTCCTAATTCCCCTGGCTGATTCTCCAAACCCACCTTGAACATAAGGCAAAGTCTGGAATAAGGTAGAGGGGTGGAAAGGAGGCGGAAGGGTGGTTGAGAGCCCCTCCTAGGAACTCTGTTTTTTGGAAGGGGTGTTGTGCTTCTGTATTACCTTTTTAACTTGTGTATTTCTGTATATAGCTGTATATATTGTAAATATCTGCCTGTATGTTGTGCTAAGCTGTAAATATAGCTTCATTCTTTAATTTCCAGTTTGGCTGAGTCTAATCTGGGTGATTTTCTTCGGTGTGAGAAGGTGGGCCAACACCCAAACCATCACAATGTTTCAGCTCCTAGGTATTTTTTTCCATAGGAAGATACATTCCTTTGCTCTTCATTGACCAAACTATCACATTTCCCTCAGCAAATACTCTCTCCACCAGAAGAGAATGTAACTCACCAATTCTTTTGCAGGTGCAGAAATGCCAGTCTTACATAAAGATCTCCACATTGTGCAGTCTCCACTGTTGTATAAATATATATCCAATGCTATTAGCTCTGCAGTACAGCCTTTTAAATAAAGAAACACAGAGAAAAGTTTGGGGGAAAATTAATTCTGAAGTTATGCATCAAAAAGTCTGAAATCTTTGTGAACAATTAAGTTGTTGTCTTAAAATGCAGCATACTAATTAAAGGTTTTACAAAAATCTAATTTGTCTCTTCAAGGTTATCCAAGGAAATGGCAAAAACACAACACTAATTCACGGCTTTCAATGAAATAATAAAAATAAAGTCAGTTATTATTATGGAGTCAAAGGCCATAAGCAACATTTTGGTGATCTGCGAGTACTCAGGCTTAATTGCAGCATCTCTTAGTGTCTGGTAATTAAGGATGATTAACGTACAAAACATTTAATTTTGTCACATACATGCAAGCAGAGCTTGCTGGTTATTCTTCTAAGAACAAAGGCTGAAAAGCAATTTTAAGTGCAAAGAAAAGCTTGGTTTATTGCATCCTAGAGAAGAAACAAAGTACTTTATGTTTAATAACTGTTCACTCCGTTTATTATAAAGGAAACATCAGTTTTGTATGTGGGTTCCATCATCTTACAAGAAAAGCCAGTAGAAAAATACAGTGAGTCATTAGTCTCTGAAGGGTAAATACATATTCTTTCAGACAAGTTCGTAATTGTTTCCATTATAAGTCAATACCAAATAGTTAATTTAATTTCCCACAATTGGGAAAGTGTGAGACATATTTAAAAGAATGCATTGCTATAATGCAATGATTTCCTATTATCATATTTTTTGTACTTCATCGTTTTCCCAGCTAAATACTGAAACAAAACCGTGCACTTCTGGAGCATGTAAAGTAACGTAAGAATAGAATAGAATCAACCAGGTTGGAAGAGACCTCCAAGATCAGCCAGTCCAACCTAGCACCCAGCCCTATCCAATCAACTAGACCATGGCACTAAGTGCCTCATCCAGGCTTTTCTTGAACACCTCCAGGAACGGTGACTCCACCACCTCCCTGAGCAGCCCATTCCAATGGCAAATCACTCTCTCTGGCAAAAACTTCCTCCTAACAGCCACCCTATACCTCCCCCGGGACAACTTGGAGCTGTGTCTCCTTGTTCTGTTGCTGGTTGTCTGGGAGAAGAGACCAACACCCACCTTCAGGTAGTTGTAGACAGCAATGAGGTCACCCCTGTGCCTCCTCTTCTCCAGGCTAAACAACCCCAGCTCCCTCAGCCTCCATTATTGTTAATAAATAGGCAGATTGAACTTGCAATAGGCATGTAATGCATGTGTAATATACACCTAAATGAAGGTGCTTCTTGGTTACTAAAAAAAAAAAAAAAAAATCTATTTCTTTTTTAATTCAGGAATATAAACAAACATAAAGCCTAGTCAGTTAAGCTATATGCATGGATACAATTAGGGTATTTTCCTCTAAAGCTTGTTGATGATTTTTAGACTTTAAGCCAACATAATGACAACTAAAATACGTTACTTGCACATGCAAATAGTGTAAGTAATGTTCATAAATCCATAGGTACATACAGCTCCTAACTGATGTGACTTCATCAGTGAGAAACTTTAACAACTCTTTTTGTCTTTTCACAGAATCAGAGAACGTCAGGGGCTGGAAGGGACCTTGAAAGCTCATCCAGTCCAACCCCCCTGCCAGAGCAGGATCACCTAGACCAGATCACACAGGAATGCGTCCAGGCAGGTTTTGAATATCTCCAGAGCAGGAGACCCCACAACCCTCCCTACAACCCTCCCTGGGCAGCCTGTTCCAGTGCTCTGTCACCCTCACAGTGTTAAAAAAAACCAACCTCTACGTGTTTAAATGAAACTTCCTATGCCTCAGCTTCCACCCATTGCCCCTTGTCCTGTCATCAGGCAACACTGAGCAGAGCCTGGCTCCATCCTCCTGGCACTCACCTTTTATATATTTATAAACATGAGTGAGGTCACCCCTCAGTCTCCTCTTCTCCAAGCTAATGAGCCCCAGCTCCCTCAGTCTCTCCACACAGGAGAGATGTTTTCCTAGTTCCTATCCAATTCAACATATAGATATTTCTATGCAGACTAGGAAGCTAGACAAAGAAACAGAAGTCAGTTTGGAGCTGTGGAAGGACTGATTTTGCATGAGTCAAACTGAAAACATGGCCCTTTACTCTCAATTGTGGACAGTTAAACACTGTGAATCATAAATACTTTGCCAAAAGAAACAAGCCTTCACTTCACTGTCACTTGCCCTCACACTTAAATAAACCTAAAGGGAGTGAAAGTGCAGGCTTTTTAGATATATAATAGTGCATCTTTTCAGCTTTTATGAGAAATTCAGGGAAAATATAAGACCACATTAACAAAGCTGCCAGAAAAGGATGAAAAGTTATTTTACATTTCCTCTTTATCAGTTGATTACTGGTAAGAACACTCAAATTCTTTTCTCTCCCTCTGAGTTTTCGACTTTGAGCTTTCTCTTCTCCAGATGCTCAATAAGTTAAAGATACACTGGGAAATGAGGGGAGGAATCCTCCCTAATGTTTGCTGTCTTATCTGCTGTATCTTGGATAAGTAATTCCATATTCATTATGGTTAGAATAGAATAGAATCAACCAGGTTGGAAGAGACCTCCAAGATCACCCAGCCCTATCTAGTCAACTAGACCACGGCACTAGGGATGGAGTCTAGATGTCTACTCTTTGCAAAGAGCATTAGAGTGGACTCATTCTCACCTTTTCATTCCATATTCCAGTGACTGTTTATGTACTTTATCTGAAAGACAGAAGATTCGGAAGGAGGGAAATAGGAGATTCGCTTATTAGTATATCCTATGTAAGAAACTAATAGATTTAAAAGGTAAGAAAACATAGTTCAAGTCTTTATTCCCACAGAACAAGAATTCTAGCATATATCTTCCACAAGCCCTTTCTTTAGAATCCCCTAGAATTCAGAAATGGCAGGTTAAACTCAAGTAAAGAATGCATTTATTTAGTGAAGTAATAAAGGACCTGTGGTAATTGGAAAGGAGATAAAATCCAAAATAAATTATCCAAGAATCACTGAATCTCATTAACTTCATATCTATAGCCTACAACATAAACAGGGAAATAACAATATAGTTAATCTCTCAGGCATATGGTAGAACATCTGAGGGATGACCTATGGGAATTGACAAGTGAGAGAACACGAGAGACGATGCAGGAATTGTGCAGTGCGCAGTGAAATGGCTGAAAAACAGCTGGTAACTGACAGATCTGAGAGGGAAATAATCAAGCCAGGATCAGTTACTAAGAGAGGTCAAGATCTTGTTTAATCTTTTCATTACATTCCATGCACGCACATATTACGAAGGATAGCTGATAAAATGTGTTAGGAACACGACAAGAAGCAGACCACAGCATTGTACTGAAGTAACTGGGTGAAGATGACAGTGAATAACACTAAAAGCAAGCTGGATTACTGAAGGAGGAACAAAAGTAAGTTCTGATCTAAGCAGCTGGAAGAGAAGAAACACAGTGTGATGTTGCTGAGGTGTTGTTGACAATAAAATGACACATACATCAAATAGCAAATACTATTCAAAGTTGTGCGCAATGAATTCTCCAGAGTACTACAAGCCACATGAAATAAGACAATAAGGACTCATATAACTTAGTAAAATGAGCTGAGATATGATGAGGTTGCTCTACATAAATAAATGGAGTGGTTAGGGTTAAACAGAAGAAAAGCTATTTTAAACAAACAACAATGTTGAATTAATACAAATATAGCTCAGAACTTGGTTGGAAATTAGAAGTTGAAATCATTAGAGCCAGAACACTCTGTCACATCTTTCCAATAGGAGTGGCAAGGGCAATAAACCAAACTACATTTAAGATGAAGCATAAAAACATTCTATATAAACATCTGTTTCAACTAACGCCCGCCAAAACACAGGCAAGTATCCAATAAACCTTCCCCAGTATTCTTGCAAAGTGCCTAGTGAGTTGCAGGACAGCAGAGACAACTCCTCCATGACAACTGCTTTGGAACTGGGGACTCAGAAGCATTAAGACCCTGAGATTGAGATGATTCTCTGTTTTTCAGAATTCGAAAGCAATCTGGTAATTCGGGAAGTTCAGTGTTGCATTTCCAGATTGACTTTTGTGGTGATGTTTACACTGAGCTCTGGAAAATTTCTGGGTCATAGAAGGAAAAAAAACCAAAACAAAACAAAATAAAATAAAACAAACACAAATCCTAAAAATCATTTTCTAACATTAATCAATTATGAGAATAAAGAGGATGAAGACTTGGATTAAGCACTGAAAGTCTTTGAGGAGGTGAAAGGTGTCTCTATAAGCTTTCAAGGTGATCCTATAAATTTTCCTGTTCTAGCTTCCTTAAATACTGATTTCAGGGGTGATAAGATTCCTCCATTTGACTGCTAAATCAAAGTATAATAGAAAGGGCTTTAGCAGCTTATATTTGGCAACTGAGGATAGTTCCTACACAAGCAAGCAGAACATTTGGCCAAGTTTTCTGTTTGAGAACAGAAATCACATCAGTTGATAAGCCTAGAAGAACTTTCAGGTAGAAAAAAGTGCAGACATTGAGTAAACCTTGATAAACTTTCCATCAATACCCATTACAGAACTGTCCCTGCTCCCATGTGACAGCAGGAACAAAAGAGCAATAGGATCAGGTCTGATAGCTTTGACATTCTACAGGTCCTCTCAAACAAGCCTAGCATTAGTTAGACTAAAGTTAGGACTTCATTAACATAAGACACTGATCAGATGCAGGTTCGCTGTTATCTGAGAACACTTAGTTTTCCAGATAATTGCACCAAGTGGTTTTGTCAATCACAAAGCCAACATCCATACTAGCATATAAGCCTGCAACTGATACCACAAAATTTAGACACGGTCCCAAAATGTGTTAATGTAGAGTGGCCTCAGGAACAGCCTTGAGAGAAAGAAGGGATGTCCAAGAAGCAAATCCAACTAAAAAGTGTCCACTCAGAACAGCACACATGTTCTAAACACTAGGTGCAGAGGCAAGAACTGGAGCATGCTTCCACTACATTTCCAAACCCCATGGGATATGTGTATCTCTGAAGAGAGTGTCAAGATTAATCTTTTCTTCTCCAATCATGACAAAAGTTTCCTTAAGTTGCATTGTCTGGTCTAGATGTACCTTTGGCACCTCAGAGTTATTTTATATAGCAGCTTTCTAATCATTTTTATGTGGCTTTATTACCACAGGTGCATCAGTATGTTCTCATGATATTAAAAGAACACGGCGCCAAAATGTGCTGTCTGGAGTTAAAAGTTAATGAAGTATTCAAATACAGACTCTATAATCAGAGCACATTACAGTCCTTATTTCCATACCATAGAAAGAAATTGTTATGCTTGTTCATATTCAGGGAGTTTCTGATTTTTCCAATACCATGTATTTATTTACTCATTTACATGCATTGGGTTAACAAAAAGTTACTGGCAAATTTGAGATGACAGACTCAATAAAGGCAAAGCCCTCACACAGTTCATAAGTAAATCATCAACAAAGTACTTCATTAAAAGTTGGGTCCTAAATGATGCTTATAATATAACACATTAGATCTGAATGCGAACAAAAAAATCCCAGGTTGAAAGCAAGGGGATCACAGTAATCAAAATTTATTGTGGCACATGCTGTCCCTTAAATCTAAAAGTAAACTATAAAGATACGGTCTGATGACTTTTTTGTGATTAGTGAATTTCACTACCAGAAGTAAATATGATTTAGCTTTCATTGCACATGGGTAGGAGTACTCAGCTGTCACATTTTAGCTGTGCAGTAACTTTTTATTAGGTTATTTCTGAAATATCAAGGGCGTATTTTTTGTCCTCCTCTTCTCATAAAAACCATACTTGTTCTGAGGAAAAAATGGAGATGACACTGTGCTAGTTTGAAGCTAGCTAGAATGTTTTGGTGAGAAGGACTAGATCATAGGCTGAGAAATGAAAACAATGGTGATGTCTACTTCACTCATAGGCTTGCTGAGATGTAGAAGAATCTAAGTCAAAATATAAAGGCACTTTGCTTCGCCTGCTGGGGAGCTCTGGGCTGCTGGCTAGCTCTGGGCTGCTGGCTGAACTCCATCTTACTCTCTAACCTCACCCTCCATTTTTCTTTGGCTGATCCCACCTTGCTTCTTAACCCCCCTGGCCAAACCTCCATTCTTCCTTGGGACTGGGGTAAGGTTGAGAGGGGTAGGGGGAAGGAGAGAGGGGTAGGGGGAAGGTGAGGGGGTGGTCGAGAGGAAGGTGTGGGAACCTAAATTTCTGAGTATATTTCTCTGAAATATACTGAGTACATTTCTTTCTGTTCTCATACTGTCCCCACTCCTGTTAGTTCCAGCTAACAAGGAAATAAAAAAGGCAAAATAAAATGAGGGAAAAAAACCCCACAACACAAAATGGAAAAGAAAAAAAAAATCATAAAACAACAACAACAACCAAACCAGGTAAGCTCTGAAAAGGACTGGTTATTGTTTATATTGTATCTGAAACATCACAGCCAAAACTGACCTACTATGAAAAAAAAAGGAGAATAATAATCAGCAACCCATGGCAAATGTCACATCAGAGGAAGATTGCCAGTGTACTTTGCTATGAATTTTGACTTTTAATTCAAACCAGAAAAAAGAACAGTGATTGAAAAAAAGTCAGGTAAAAAACCAGGATTTCTTATAGTAAAATCTTAATGATCATTCTGTATACAGATTTTCAAATAAAATTTGAGGCATTAGATCTATGCACGTTCAAAAGCAAGGTTGGATTCTAACATCCAAGTTCTAAACAAAGCAGTACACAAAGACTCAGCTGCAAAGAGCATGTAAAGTATCATGCTTTACCCAAGGATATAAGTAGCAAACAGGAAATACAACACAGAACTAAGATAAGGCAAGACTCAACGTATGATCAGCAGTCACAACATACTAACTGCTTACCCATCAGAGAGCAAACACGTTTCAGGGGAAAAATGAAAATTGTCCTTATAGAAGAGATTCCGGCCAGCATTTTTGTATGTGGTGGATTAGTCTTGGCCAGTGTTCAGATGCCTACTCAGCCATTCCCTCACATCCCCTCCCCTGAATTGGACTGATGAGAACACAAGATGGAAAAGCTTGTGGTTTCAGATAGAGACAGTGAGATCACTTACCAGCTACTCTCATGAGCAAAACAGGCCCGACTATATTCCATCATCCTTGATTCTTCTACCCACTTGACCCTCATCCTGAGCAGCACAGGGAAACAGGGAATGGTTTTTTACTGTAACAGTTACAACTACCACTCCTTCCTCATATTTTCCCCCTGCTCCAGCATGGGTACTCTCCAAGGACTGCAGTGCTTCAAGATAAATCAGCTCCAGTGTCCATCCCTCAGAGGCCATAGTTCCTCCAGTTAAGACCCATCTGCTCCAGCATATTCTCCTCCACAGTCTCCAGGGAAATACCTGTTCCTTCCTGGTGTCTTCCACCAGCTGCAAAGAAATCTCTGCTCCGGCACTTGGAGCACCTCTCCCTCCTTCTATGACCTTGGTGCTCACAGAGCATAATTAAGTTGAAAGATTTATATCACACTGTGATAAAACACAAACTCCTGTCCAAGAATTATTCCCTTTTCAGGAACTGTTTTATTGTGTGCAATCTATGACAGCACACTTACAGAAAGGTTAGTTAATAGAACTTGAAATGACAGGGAACGACAGCCCCTGGAAGTGTCCAAGCTCAGGTTGGACAGGGCCTTGAGCAATCTGATCTAGTGGAAGGTGTACCTGCCCATGGCAGATGTATTGGAACTAGACAATTTTTAAGGTCCTGTGATGGTTTGGGTGTTCCCTGCCCCCCCTCAACACTTTGGAAATCACCCAGACTAGACTTAGCCAGCTCTCGAAATTGAATGAAGCTTGTTTTTTACATCTTAGCTCAATATACAAGCAGATATTTACAGTATATACAGAAATATATAAGGTAAAAGGTAATACAGAAACACAACAGCCCTCCCAGAAACCTGAGTCCCCAAGAGGGGCTCCCAACTGCCCTTCCACCTTCTCTCACCCCTCTCAACCTTACCCCAGTCCCAAAGAAGAATGGAGGTTTGGCCAGGGGGTTAAGAAGCAAAGTGGATTAGTTAGAGAAACAGAGGATGAGATTAGAGAGAGAGATGCAGCTTGGAGTTCCACAGCAGGAGAAGTGATTGAGTGCCTTATCTATGTTTTGATTCTTCTTCTTGTATCTCTCAGTAGACCTATGAGTGAAATAGACATCACCATTGTTTTCCTTTCACAGCCTGTAATCTAGTTCTTCTCACCAAAACATTCTAACTAGCTTCAAACTAGCACAGGTCCCTTCCAACACAAATCATTCCATGATTCTATGAAGCTTAAAATCTGACCAGGTCTAAAATTTTTATTAAGTCTATTAGGCAGATGCATCTGCCAGGTAGGGTAGAAGACATTAATATGCATTCAGAAAAAAACACCTTCATGTGTGAAATGTTATTTATATAAAACCAGACTGATATATATATATATATATATATATGTCTGCATTTAACTGAATTAGTAAGTAGAAACTGTATGACAGAGCTATCAATGCAATAGTAAATAAAAGACAATAATCTAAAAGTTGTAGTGGCATTCAAATAGTCTTCTCTTTCTGTGAGCCAATAGCAACAATATTTTCTTAGATGATGTATGGTCTTTTTATAACAAAGCTTCATCATTGCTGTCAGATGATGAGAATATGATGTCAGGGGTAGGAATAATGCCACAAATTATAAAATAAAGTTGTTATCCACAGTGAACTGAAACACAGTACTAGAAGATGCCAATCTTGTACATTTTCTGTGGCTGCAATTAGCCATGTGCCAAAGGCTGTTACACAGACTTTACACTCTATAAAATTCAGGAGTAGAAGAAAGCCCCAGTGGAGTGAGGAATAGCAGGGGACTGTATAGCTTAATCCATGTCACATGTGTATGATGTCAATCAGTAACGAGGGGAAGAAGAAAGTTCTCTTTCTACCATGAGCTCTTCTCCCCAGTAAATCTTCATCTGGAAATGTTCAAAGTTTCACACAGGCTTTTTAGGCTAACCTACTGCAGAGTAATGGGTGAACATCATGTAAAATGGAGAAAGTCCACACAAAATTACTTGACAAGAGGAAAGCCTGAGGGTGAAAGCCCAAGCATCTTCAGAAATACTGGCTTATTTCTCATCTACTGCTGCTTTGGGTTTGCATTCTGGGGCTCCAAACAAACTGACAATTCCTATGTTGCAAAGGAAGCATAGCCACAGTCGTAAAGTCAGGAAAACATGAAAGCAGAACTGGGCACGAGAGTCAGGAAGCATTTAAAGGAAAACCTTTCATTTCTTTTGTTTGGGGCTGGGTTTTGGGGTTTTGTTGTTGCCATTTTGGGGTTTTTGGTTGGTTGGTTTTTGATTTTTTTGGTCTTTTTTGGTTTCCCCCCAGCCTCTCACAACCTTGGAAAGAGGAAGAAGTAGATTAAACAATTTGATCAAAATTCACAACGTGAGCTGAAAATAGTTGCCTCTCTTAAGCTTCTCCCATCTGTGTGAATGAATGGGCATGGCAAGAACAGAAGCCTCACTACATATTTATCTCCTCATCAGCATCAACAGCCCTCATTTCAACAGCTGTTGCAGTGACAGTTGTGCAAGTGGACAAAATCTGAAAGAGAACACTGACTTCACCCATGAAGCTGAGCAGCAAAAACCTTCTTCATTCTTCAGATTTGATTGAGAAAGGTGTTGTTTTCTTTTGCTTAGCATAACACTACAGCTATTTAAAAGCAAATATTAATATATGCATTTGTGTGCACAGACACAATGTACACACACTAAATGTATATTCTGGGTATTAAGATGTTTTACTTGAGATGACTGCACCTCTCCAAACGCTGCTGTTCACTGAGAATGTGGATCAGGAATTTCTCCCTGAGAAAACTCAAATGCTAATTTACTCCCAATTTTTGAGTATAAGTAGAATATATTTTCTTATTACTTTTCTAATTTAATTTCATATGTTCAAGAAAATGGGTGCCAGCCATGCATTAAATCTTGACAGTTTTGCTTTTTGATTCAGATTTTTATACATTTTTCCATCTGACTTCATACATTGCCCTTTTTTTTATGAAAATTATTAAAGTAGCAGAACTAATGACTTCTGAAAGCTGTGGGATACTGGCACAGTTGGTTTTTTTTTGGAGGGGGATAAACAAATCTAACCACATTTATGGCAGCTAGCAATATTTGGATGATCCCCTGATGCAATAAACTCAAATTATTTAAACTTCAGTTCATGCAAATGCAATGAAGTCCAATTTCAAGAAATGGTACAATTTTTTTTTGTAACATAGTCATGTGTTACAGTTCCCCCCCATCTCCATCCATTTACAGTTTCCTCTATGCAGTGATGCACACCTTATTTGTAGGCATGGGACAGAGAAGCAAAACAAGTTTAAAAGGAAAAGGGTACCTGCAACTGCACAGAAGGCAGTGTGACAGCTGAGTGCTATCACCAAGCCCAGTACTATTTCTATAAGGTTATTGAATCTGAGCTGGGCACTGCACAGATCATCATAAAACTTAAACTCCCCATCTAAATTACAGAGCAGAAGTAGCCTGTAGGCTTAGCTTGAAACTAAATTCACCAACTGTTGGCTCTTCTTAGCAAGTGGTGCATCCTAAAAGCTAGCTCTGAGTAATCTATACTGATTGATCCAATAAGAAGAAGAGAAAGTGGAGATGTATGGCCTATACTTTAGAATGACTTCAGTTATATCTCTATAAAGTAGTAATCCCGGAATTCCATCTGACTGTAATTCCTCAAGGGCTATATACATTTTACCATTTGACTGTAACAGGAGAATCAAGAAACCCTGGCATCATGCCTAAAAAGCTGAAGAAAATGAGAACAGTAAGACATTTAGGCATTCCTAAAATAACTTTTTTCATTTTTCCAAAGTATTTTCATGTGTATTTTATTTCCCTGTAGATTCATAGATTGCAGCGGGTTGGAAGCGACCCTCAAAGATCATCTCATCCAACCCTCTCCAGTGAACAGGGACACCTCCAACTAGATCAGTCTGCTCAGGGCCATGTCCAGTCTGATTTGAATGTCTCTAGAATCAGGATCTCAACCACATCTCTGAGTAATCTTTTCCAGTATTTTACCACTCCCATTGTATAGAACTTCTTCCTAATGTCCAACCTAAATCTACCCTGCTCTAGTCTAAAACCAGTGCTCCCCATTCTATCACCACAAGCCCTTCTAAACACTCCTTCACCAGCTTTCATGTAGATTCCCCTTCAGATATTGGTTTCCCTGGAGCCTTCTCTTCTGCAGGCTGAACAACCCCAATTCTTTCAGTTGTATTTTCTTCAAATAAACAAGCTAACAAACTCACTCCAATGTTATTTTGTTCCAGAAAAGAACTACTTTTCACAAAAATGCTGACATTTGGTCAGCTGCAGTAATGGCTTCTAAAAACATATAGTTACTCTTTAGAAGCAACCTATTCCTCCTGCCCACCCTTATCACTCATACTTAGCTGTTTCCAGACAAGTTAACACATTGGAAGAACTGAGCAGTCACAGACTGCCCCCAGCTCAGCTGAGCTCTTACATTACTAGCAATGTTTATGTGGCATTTCTTATATCCACGGGGAGATCCTCTTTTCTGGCCCAGCCACTGTGATGTAAACGACATTCAGATTCTCTGCTGTGCTAGTTTGAAGCTAGCTAGAATGTTTTGGTGAGAAGGACTAGATTACAGGCTGTGAAAGGAAAACAATGGTGATGTCTACTTCCCTCATAGGCTTGCTATAAGAACAAGAATCAAAACATAGATAAGGCACAACTTCTTCTGCTGGGGAGCTCCAAGCTGCTTCTTTCTCTCTAGCCTCTCTGTTGTTCTTCTCTGATTAATCCACTTGCTTCCTGACCCCCTGGCCGAACCTCCATTCTCTTCACACATTCAAAGACCAGATTAGGACACCTAGTAATCATTCAGGGACCTGATACGGACCATGGTTGTCTGTGGTTCTCAAATTCTTTCTGTAGCTGATAATTACTGGAATTTGCTCTTCCCTTTCATGTCCACAAAGCTATGCTCTTCACAGCAGACTCCTTTGGTGTTTCTAAAACATATACAATCATCTTGATGTACAATCTAGACTAATTTATACTACTGACTTATCCTCTGCATTATTTATTTCTTTTCTATATATAATCTCAACATTTTAGCAATTTTTTTTTCTTTTTTTTTGTATAGAAAATAAATCCTTGAGTAGAGTTACCAGGAAGTATCTGACAAGATAAAGAAAGAAAAAAATAAACCCAAGTAAAATGATGATTTTTCAAAACGTTACTGGACTTACCTCTTTCACCAGTGGTAGCTCTATTACTACTTGGACATTAACTCTACTTCTACTTGGACATTTATCTGCATTTTCTAGGATCCTGAGCTAATAAAACCTACATATACACTTATTTCACCTGCAACAAAAACAGGAATACACACACACACAAAAAACATGCTATAAGAAGTCCTTGTAAATAAACTATAGAATATTAGAATGCATTTTGAAAATGCATTCCATGCAGATGCTTAATTTAAATCATTAATTCATTATTAAGCCCCATTCAGCTATGCTGTCAACTCCTGGGAATCATAGAATCAACCAGGTTGGAAGAGACCTCCAAGATCATCCAGTCCAACCTAGCACCCAGCCGTATCCAATCAAATAGACCACGGCACTAAGTGCCTCATCCAGGCTTTTCTTCAACAACTCCAGGGACGGTGACTCCACCATCTCCCTGGGCAGCCCATTCTAATGGCAAACCACTCTCTGTGAAGAACTTCCTCCTAACATCCAGCCTATACTTCCCCCAGCACTACTTGAGACTGTGTCCCCTTGTTCTGTTGCTGGTTGCCTGGGAGAGGTGTATTAAATACACTCTTCTTTTTTTAATTCAGAGAGGAAGAAGCTTACTTCTTTATGTTAAAGTGTTCTTACTCTGGGAGGGTTAAAGTATTGGTTGCTATTGGAAAGAAGCCAAGGACAGTCTTTAATTATAGAGATTGACTCAATTGATGACACCTTAAAATAACAGTTTGATAGCTCCTGTTGACTCAACTTTTTTGGGATTTTAGTGATTAATTTATTTAGTGAATTTATTATTTTCATTATAGTTCAGCCTGAATTTGCTGCATCATTATTTTACCTCCATCAGTCAAGAGATACTATGAGCTGAAACGCAAACACATCTCTATTGGAAGGTAAAATATATGTACATATATATTGTATGGGGTATATGTAACTTACAAAAACAACTTCACACTTGCAAGCAAGATCTTTTATATCCCATGGTAGAGCTTGATACTGGAGCACAGAATGCCTTGAACTCTGGTACTAGTATTTTGAAGGATTTCTCTGTATTCATAGAATCATAGAATCAACCAGGTTGGAAGAGACCTCCAAGATCATACAGTCCAACCTATTACCCGGCCCTATCCAGTCAACTAAACCATGGCATTAAGTGCCTCATCCAGTCTTTTCTTGAACACCTCCAGGGACAATTCCAGAACAAACAACTCTTCCTCTAAAACCAGCCTCTTAGCTGAGACACATTAAAGGATTGCTCATTCTCCCCCTAGATGTGCATTGTTACTCTTCTGGAATGTTTTCTAAAGAGCATTTCCTCTATATTGTGTCCCTACATATTTACACATTCACTGGTAATACTAAAAACTTATCCCTGTCTTACCACAGTGTGTAATTGTTTTGAGTCTTGCCAAGCCCTTTGGATTCAATCACTGGTATCAAACAGTCTGTAAATATTTCCCAGCTTCTACAGAAAGTAATCTTAGTCATTGTCAGATGTTTTAGAAGAGAACTGTTAAAGAATATCTACAGAAGCAAGAGAGAGCTGTCATTCCCCCCAGATGAAATCAGTTTTGGAAGTTCTCAGTCAAGGAATTTATATAAGCCATGTTATATTGGGAATTTTTCCCAACCTGTGTAAAATGCTATACACAACAGGTTAGTGAGTTTCTAAATTGCCACTTCATCAGCACCTTCTGTGTAGCTGCCAGATTGTGCTAGTTTGAAGCTAGCTAGAATGTTTTGGTGAGAAGAACTAGATTACAGGCTGTGAAAGAGAAACAATGGTGTTGTTTACTTCGCTCATAGGCTTGCTGAGATGTATAAGAACAAGAGTAAAACCATAGATAAGGCATTTGGGCACTGCCTGGTCTCTGGGCTGCATTTCTCTCTAACCTCACCTACTGTCTCTCTGATTAACCCATTTGTTTCCTAACCCCCCTGGCCAACCCTCCATTCTTCCTTGGGCACAAGGCAATGTCTAGNATCTGTGGCTGTGTATTCCAAAGACGCTGGTGGCAGAGAGCAGGAATAAGAACTTTGCAGCAGGAGGCTGGCTGGGTGCTGCTGGGGACCCAGGAAATAGCCAGAGATGGGAAAATGCTACTTGTCTATTCCTTTCTATCTGCCATTGGAATAAACTGAAACACTAATCAATACACATAATGTGCCGAAACAAAGCAGCAGTTTTAAAATGTGACCTGATTTGGCTGCTGATTTCCTTAGGAACGCCAGTACTGCAGCCTAAGAACTGACTTTATGTTGATTTATGAGAAATCAAATCACTCAATGGGGGTGTTTTATTAAATCAGGCTGTACTTCTGCTGCATTTTGCCTTTGTATGGACTGAAATAGTACCAGACTGATACCCCAGAAATGTGTTTCAGACTTATGCCCACTATTTAGTGGCTTGCCTTAGCATATTTCAATACACAGTACAACGAATAAGTTTAAGATTTCTATTGATTTGGAGTTTAAATAGCCCACCTGTGGCCAACCTACACCTTTCCCTGCCTCCCTCAGAAGAGAAACCAGAACCAACTGGGGCCACACTTTCCTAAGCTTCCCAGCTACAGAAAGCTTACTGGCACACAAACTGAAAAAAAGAAACCCTGCCAGTTTTGAAGCACACAATATATTACCTACACTCAATTTTTCTTTTCATATGTTAACACACACGGCACATCACACATGGTTATCCCCTTTTAAGCATCTCTGTGCTTAAAAGAGGATATCTCATCAACAATGATTTTGACCTTTCTCTTCTGTACAGAAAAAATCAGCTGAATACAACCATATAGGAGGCAGAGGAAGATAATCTTTGTCCTAATCCTCCACATCCATCTCCTCTAAATAATTTTGCCCTCATATCTTTCTAAAAGGCAAGTTACCATGCTTAAGGCAATTTGATCTGGGATGACTGTAAGTTGAACTTCAGACTTGTCCATTAAAGAGGACTACACTCTGCAAGGCTCACAAAGTTCAAACTCTCATGGAAATGTCCCCATTTATTCTCAAGCGAAAACAAAACACTAGGTTTCCTGGTTAGGCTGGGCCCTTATAGAACAATGGAATGGAAAAGATGTGTGTCTCAAGAAGGGATAGTTCATACCCAGGAGCCTGTAGGCTGTTTTTCACAATACACAGGGCACCTCAAAACAGAAAGGAATGTTACTGAAAAACATGGGATGTGGATTTTTCTCTGATAGTTATCTTTGATACAGTACTTTTTTGTAATGTCCAAGACACATATCTTCAGCTTCTATCTGGACATACATCTCTAGACTTTGCTTCCAACATTACCTAGAACACGACCCAAGCACCTACCCACACTGGAGACTCATCCTAAATATCAAAGCAGCAAAAGTTTTAGCTCAGGGTTCTATGAGTTAAGTAGATAGCAAGAAAAATCATATCAGTACTCAAACACATGACAGAGGTTGCCATCCTTGTGCTTTGTGTGTACCCATTACTGCAAAAAGTGGAACATGGCTGTACACCAAAGACTTCAGCTGAGAAGCATCTTAGGAAGCTATTTAGTTCTCAGCTATCTCTCAGTAGTTATTAAACTGCATCTTAAGTTAAAATCAGTCAGTAACAAGCTGTGTTAATGGTACTGTTCTGAGTAGCTTCAGCCCAAATCAACTGCAGAGCCTCTGGGAAGACTACCACCTGCCATTAGATTCAGTCCCACTGAAACTGCTGCAGAAGGGTTTATGAAGACTGGTGTCTATATGAGTCTCCTCTGACTTTCTCCACCCATGGTTTGTGCTATAAATGTGAGGACAGGACTGCAAGTACCCTATAATCATGTGCTGAACACCTCTGAGGAGCAGGAGCTGCTGGTACCTGATGAATCTCAGAGGAGTGCTCCTGCTCTGAAGACTCAAGTAAGAAAGGAATGAGTCATACTGGTACAGAGTGAAGGAAAGATACTTAATGCAATTTCAAACACTCTCAATTACCCAGCACCAGCTAGCAGCTGAGAGACAGCAAGGTCCCTCAGCTCTAAGTGACTGTTTCAAAGCAAAGTCAAGCATGTTGTCTCAAACTAGCTCCACTGACAGTTTGAACTGTTTAATTTTGTCGTGAAATGGACTGTAAGTGCTCACAGAGACAGGAAACAGCTGAGAAGCAGTTCAAAAAGCTATTCAAGCCATTCATCCTTTGTGCCTCTCAGCAGCCAGTTACTGTCTTCTGGTTCAGAAGTGATGTGCAAGCTCTCCCATAATAATGAGCTTAATATGGGTAAACACATCAACTCTATGAAAACTTTTGGGATTAAGTTAATTATATAAGCACTGGAGATCAAGTCAGAGCTTCACTGGAAATTTTCAGTTCACTCAACCTGCAATACTCTGCCTGAACTAACTGACATTCAGGAAACTTTCACCAAAATCCAGGTGAATGAAAACTGCTGCAGAGTGCAGCCTAGTAGGCTCTAGAGAAATTCATAGTTCAGAAAAGTTCCTAACAGCACAGAAGTGATGTCTGTCATGTTCAGGCCAAAACAACTTCCAACACAAGTAAGTAAATACATTTTGAAAGGAAAGCTAAAACATATTGCCACCAAATTTTTCCAAGAACTAAACAGCTTTGCCTCTTTGCCTTAAGTGCTCTGTAGAGCAGTGAACAAAACTCTTTGACATAAATGACATAGTCACCTTTGGTGGATTGACCTTGGCTGGCTGCCAATCTGCTTTCTCGGTCCACTTTCTTAAGTCATGGATTGAGATAAAGAGATCATTTGCCATCAGCTACTGTCATAGGCAAAATGTATTTGACTCAGGGCAAAATTAATTTATTGACAATTAAAAATGGATTTTCCTGTTTAAGAACAAAAAACTAAAGTACCTTTTCTCCAATTTGTATCTCCCTTTTTCTATCCTGGATCAACTTGATTTCTTTCTTTTCAATTCCACTAACTTCCTGCAGGAGAGGTGGGGAATGAGGTCCACACTTTTGTTGTGCTCTAGCATGGGCTGCAGTCCTTCAGGATAGATCTGCTCCAACATGGCTCATCCATTGGCCACAGTCCCTGTAAGAAGCATCTACCTGCACCAGTACAAGGTCCATCACAGATAAATGTATGCATAGATGTCTGTTCCACTATGATGTCTCAACAGTTTGCTGGGGAATCTCTTGTTCAGTGTCTGGAGAATATACTCCACTTGCCTTTTTTTTTCCCCTGGCCTTAATGCTCACAATGTTTTTTTCTCTTTTTTTCCTTACTCCTCACTGCTTTTATAGCCTTCTGCCCTTTCTTAAATGTATTTACCCAGAGACAGCATCCACTGGGCTGGAGGACTCAGCTGTCTCTTGCAGTGGATCCCACCCAAAACCACACGTGACCATGCTCTTTCTCAACAAGGGCTGTGCTACAGCCCTGCTCTCACCATGACCTGGCCACCAACCACCATCATCACAGTGTATTTATGGTTTCATCTCTACTCTTTACATCTTACTGAATTGAAATGAACATTCAGTAAGCCATCCAAAGTGAATAAAGAGTAGTATTGGGTACCTTGACTGTTATGAATTATTTTTTCCATATTCTTTACCAATTTTAATCACATTAAGGCAAATTGAGCAAGGTGAGACTCATCCTAACTGAAATCAATAGAGCTATACAAAGCATTAAACTGACCAGGATGTTTAAAGTTCTCTAAACTATCTTCTAGACTCCGGTGTGCCTATTCTTTTTTAGAGTATTAAGTGAAGAAGTATCAATTTCACAGTATCACAATATCACCAAGGTTGGAAGAGACCTCATAGATAATCAAGTCCAACCCGTTACCACAGAGCTCAAGGCTAGACCATGGCACCAAGTGCCACATCCAACCTTGCCTTGAACAGCTCCAGGGACAGTGACACCACCACCTCCCTGGGCAGCCCATTCCAGTAGCCAATGACTCTCTCAGTCAATTTGTACATATATAAGCTGTAGCAAGGTTGTATATGTATTTTTTAGGAAGATAAAAATGTATAACTCGAGACCAAATTCATCTGATGCATGAAGACCATTCAAATTTTATACCAACAATTATATGTTCCAATGTGTTGTACATCTACATTCTAGGTGAGAGCATTTACGTGATAAAAATGTAGTTAGGGGAAATTACTCTCCTCTTTTAGATTTTTAGATGGTAGAAATTCCTTATCTGCTGCTACATATTCCAATGGTTCCTTTTATAAAAATCTGAAGTAAAGATTCTTTCCACAGAGCTTAATATAACAAAATTACCTAGCAGAGTATCAAAGGAGGAAAAGCTGTTGAAAGAAAATCGATTCAGAAAAGAATAGGGGAAAAAAAGGTGAAGTATTTGAGCCACTAAAATGTTCTTTAAACTTTTTTTTCTGAAAGCAAGGAGGCACATTACATTCTACTTATGCATTACTGGGGTGAAACAGGGAAAACAAGCTGCTGACATTTGAAATGGCTGCAAACAGGAAAACTTAAGAAAGCTAAACTGAATTAGAATGGCATTATTAGAGCCTTGGCCACATCACCCTTACAGAGACATTAGGGATACTAAACCACATAAATGATGATCTAGTAAACAGAAAATTTAAGGAAAGAGATTCCACTCTGCTCTTCATGTGAAGCTATAATCTGAGCAAAAAAGAGACACACTTCTCCTACTAAGAAATGGGGAGACCCAAAAGCCCTTACGTTCTTAAGACTGAGGCTACCAACCATCCATTAAGACTTTGGTTTTTGTATTCATGGCCCCATACTTCTGCAGGATTTTTTTTAGTTTAAACATCACAGTGCAAGTGAATGCAAGTTTCAACCATAAACTCCTTCAATATCTACAAAATTATCATTCCCTTTCATCTACCTTGAGAAGCCTAAATCCAGTAGACAACCTCAAACCACAGTGACTTGACTGCTTTCCACACAAAATACCGTTGCAGGGGCTTGCTTTCACCACTCACCACTGTCATTGCCCAGTTGGTTGCTTATGTAAGCAAGGACTTCTAATTTCATCCTGTTACTTCTGAGCCAAACAAAGCACATCCAATTACAATATAGCTCCAGAATAAAAGTCTGTAGGCTTGGATAAGAAGACCAAGACCCTTGATACAGTGTTTTGTCAATCATTCTCATTCTTTAAAAAGGAAACAGACAGAAAATTATGTTATTTATCATCACAATTGATCTGGCTTCCGTTTCTAGTTCTTTTGCTTTATTCAAAGGGACAAATATGGATAAATGTTTCTTTTTACAGAGACACAGTGATTTGAATTACTCACTGACAAGAAGGTCAATCATCTCCTTTATGTTAAGCAACATTATTGCTGGCATCAAACTTTATTGCCAGTGAAACAGACAACTGCAGGAAAAGAAAGTTTCAACCTTCGTAGAACAGAAAAAAATAATCTATGAATTTCTCATTGATCAAAGCCCCATGTATATAAAAGATATTTCTCTAAGTATCTGTCTTCTACATTGGTATGCACAAATATTTGGACTCCTTTAAGACCAGTTAATAGCTACTTAAGAAAGCACTTGATGGATTTCAACTTGGACTGTTCTGTACATGAAAGCATGAGGTTAAGATTGCTGTGCAGAATTTGGGAATCAAATCGTTTTTGTGACCAGGAAATAGTCATTTCCCAACCAGAAAATTGTAAATGCAATTAATAACAAAAGTAGACTGTGGCTACGCATATCTTTTATGTAACACAGGCATTTTGTATGCCATGTGTGGTGTGCCACCTCAACATGCCAGAGAAATACGTCTATAGCATAACCACAGCAGCAGTAAAACTGGCCTCAGAGCAATGCATACACTTATAGTTCACATTTCTTGTACAACCATTTTAATTTAGAAACCTGTTATTCAATATCTAAATTTAATCTTAGCTACAGAATCACTTCACAATGAAGATAGTCTCAAACCAAAAGTGCTCAATACTTCAAAACTGTTAACTTGAGGATTTTTCTTAGTTGTCTTTATCTGTATTATGAATCTCAGCATTCTGAAAAGGAAACTAGAGCATGTCAGAGTACTACATGTATTTGCCAAAAAAAACCCAACAAACTCAAACCCAACCTCTTTTATTCATAGTAATAGTGGCAATGTGCTTGTTCCTCCATGTAAAGGAGTTCACATGTCAAGATCAGACATGCATCAAGAGTAGATGGAAATGTTAAAAGAGCAGGCTGCAGAGGATCCTTACACCATCTAATTCAAATCATTCTGAACAGTACAACTGACAGGCTAGGGTTAAGCTCACATTTTACTCAGACTAAGTTTACGAATAAAGTTTGCTTGACTGAGGCTATTCATTTGTCATTTATGCAACCTAAGAGGCAGGGCTCACACAGAACATGGCAGTTAATGCTCCTAAGCTAACACTAATTCCACTGACTTATCAGTCATTTTTTGGAAGCCAGGCAAATTCTGTTTTCCTTTCAAGGTATGTGCTGTTGTCTCTCTCAGATGGAACCAGGGAGGAAAGCTTCAGCTAGTCCTGACCTGAACTAAAAAGCAAACACCAGTAGGTGCTCATCCCAGCTGAATTGAGAGCTCAAATTACAGCAAGGTTCTTTTTCTCTCCTAAAATGCAACAACAATCAGCAGTCATCACAGCATTTATGGGTGTCTGTCATTTTCCATTAAGTAATTCATTCTCATCCCATCCATAAACTGATAACTAGCATCTAGGAGCACTCAGGAGCAGTTTAATATGTTGTCTTTCAGGCTACGGACTCATAACAGGGTGGCTTTGGTAACAAAGTCATCCAAAACTGCTCATGCCTGAACTGAAATTCATCATCAAACCAGCTGTGTCAGTACAACTACTTATAGAACTCCAGGGATGATGACTAACTTAATCTTTATTACAAATAACTTTTTTTTTCCCCCCAGATTTCTTCTAGCTTCAATCATTTTCAGTAACCTTGCTTACAATGGTGCCCATACACAATCACAGTAGCGCAACAGAGTCAACAGTGAAATGCAGCCTGTATAAGAGCTTTTAAAATCATCTTTGTTATCCACATAGCACACTGGGAAACCAATCTTTTTTGAACAGCATACTAATGCTTGCCAGCCTAGGCAATGTTGATTGCAGGCCCCCCTACAGATCTGAAGATCTGCCTGAAGAGAAGTTGTAACAGACATGTTAAGTGTGAAAGCGTCATTGGAGTGAATGAACCTAGAATGTCTGATAAGGAGAGCGCTTAACTTCTTTATCTTATAGCAATTAGAAGACCTGACTAGTATGTAAATTCCAAGATCTTTAGCTGGACTTTTCCAGAAAATGGTCTCCCATATGCCCTATAAAAGACCTTTCCATATTAATCTGAGAAAATTGAAATGCTCAGAAATTATGCTGTGCGTATCAAGACTGTACCCATGAGTCATCATTTGTCTAAAGGGTACAGGATTCCACTCTGTTTCTTTAAAGTTCATTTTTGTCAATGCACTGTTTAACTACTTGGTAGTAGCTACATGTGTACATACAGCTGCCTTGCAGGATATATGCTAATAAGAACCAATTAAAAAGAAGTCATTACAATCTACTATCACTAGGTTACATTAGTTACCAGAGAGGAATTGAAAAAAAAAGAAAGGCAACTTGTCCCAATTAAGTAGGATATATTGCAAGAACGTGTTACATTTATATAGGACTCTGCATTTGGCCAATTAGGCTGTGAGAACAATGCTAAATCACAGCAGGCCTCTCTGGAAAAGGGCAGCAGCTAACTGTCAAGTTGTTCTGCTGCGCAGTGGGAAACTTCACACAGTAACACTGGGCAAAGTCCTGTTCTTGCAACGTGCAATACAAATTTTTCATGTTTTGGAGAAATCCAACACAACTCCAGAAAAGCACTGACATTAGTGTTCCTCAATAGCTTTGGTGTGTAAGCCACAAAGATGGCTCTTTTGTCTGAGTGCCCACAGTGGGGACAAGAGACAAACTGATTCAAATCTGAACAGGCATTCAATACTTTAAACCTGTTGTTTAGTTACACATCTCCTCCAAAGAATTCAAAGTTGCTCTGGCTGTATCCTGTATACAGTTTTATTAAAGTCCCTCCAAAACCCTCTGTATTTGCAAAAAAAGCTCCCATCCCCTTCCACCTTTCCTATACTAAAACTTCAAGGCTTTCCCTATTTACTCAATAAAAATCAGTAAATTTTAGGACATGGTTCACAGGAAAGGTAACCCCTCAATTGCTATTTGCAGGCATGTGTGCTCTCTTTATATCTCCATGTCTCCACAAAATGGTATAACAAAGACAGTCATAATTTTAAGGATGTGTCATCACACAAAATAGTGTTTTCTATCTTGTGATGGGATTATCAAATAGTGAAGATATCTGAGAAACTACTTTGTTAACAAAGCATGTTGTCTACCAGAAATGTAAGCAGTGAAAGAATCTTCTGTTTATTTATTTCCCCTCACCCCCTTCTTCATTTCTAAGTCACACGAGAGCTCAATGAACTGAGTTACTCTGGAAAGGGTTAATGGCTGTGGTCAGTATCTGTGATCAGCTACTCTAAGCATGAGGTCTAACTAAGAGACAGATGTACAAAAACAGCAGGTAGAGATGGAAATTAGGCTACTAAAAGAACAGGGCAAGGTGAATACAGAATTTTGTAACCTAAATAAAACTATACACATTTAAACTGTGTTTCCTGTGCTCCATTCTTTGTAAATTATGTCAAGTGGTTTGTGTTTTATAAGAAGCTCCTGATTTTACAGTAGGTGTTTTCTAATATATGCAAGCATTCCTCATCAGTTATTCACTTACTTGCTGAAAGTCTTGCAGAAAGGTCTTGCTTTCAAGCTTCTGTTTGACATGCATAAGGGGATATTTTTACCTGCACCATACGTGAACTAGTGATTTTATGCACCCTCTAGCAGGGAATAGATCCTATTGCTCACATCCTGTTAAAATTAATCACCTAATAGGAAAGGTCATGTGCTTCAATCACAGTTCCTTCTCAGTATAATTTTATGGTGTGGTTTCAGAGGAAAAAAAATATTATTCTGTTAATAGGAAGATCTGCAATCATAAGTACATGGAACACCTAGGGTTAAGACTTTTGTTGCAGCACTGCTGAACCCTAGTGGTGGAAAGCATCTCATACCAGAAATCAAAAGGCAACATTTGGCCAAGATGTTCAGTAGCTGAAGGGATGCTACGGGAAGGCTAAAGAGGGAGTTTTCATAAAGGCATCTAGCAATAAGACAAGAGGGAATGGTTTTAAGCTGGAGAATAGGTTTAGGATCTTTGGAAGATGTTCTTCCGTATGAAGTTAGTGGACTCTGGAATAGGCTGTCCAGGGAGGTTGTGGAAGCCTCCTCCATGGCAGTGTTTAACATCAGGTTGGATGAGGCCTTAGCAGCCAAGTCTAGTTGAGATGTGTCTTGGTTCTAGCTTAAACTTCCCAAAGACTCAAAATATAGCTAACAGAACCAATACAATTATAGGATGCCTTCACCTCTCCCCCCTTTTGGAAAGAAAGAAATTAGATCTAGAGAGGAAAAGGTAAAACACATCCAAATAAATAGTCTTACTTAGATTTGGAAGTTAAAAGGAAAAAAAACCCAACAGCTTTAACAATAAATAGAAGGGATTCAAGGTAGAGGAGTTACAAAGAGGTACAGGGAAGGGAAAAACAAGATACAAGATATATCGATAGATAGATAGATAGATACACAACCAGATTGATGGCAATGGGTGGAGGCAGAATCAGGATTTGTTTTTTTGTCCACCATATGGTAAAACAAAGAGCAGCAGCAACAAGGTGGTGGTTAACAGGCAGGGAGGCGAAAGAGACAGAGAAATAGGAAGTTCTTCTGGTTTTATAGGGGGCTAGACAGGAAGAGGGAGTGGGCTAAACACTACACCTGGGGCCAGGTTCAGATCCACCCCCGAGGAGGAGTCAGGAGGATGTGGTGGCAGGTTCAAGACCGCTCCCCCAGGAGGGTTAACCCTTTACCAGACGCATCCCTGCCCATGGCAGAGAGGTTAGTGTAAATGATCTTCCAATTTATTTGATGATTCTATGTTGCAGCACCAGCATGGTTTGTTTGAATCCAGTGCTCAGCCTGTTTAGCTGGAAGACCTTTGAGAACGCTCAAAGGTCTTAGGCTGCTAAAAGCATGAGCACAAATTGGAAAAAGTACTAAAACAGAGGATCTATTTTGTCTTCCCAAGTATGTTGTTATTCTGTTTCATCCCACTTCAGTCTATGGCAGACATGTCAGACATGTCTAGACATTTTTTCCTCTGTTTTCATAGTTGAAGAGATGCAGAGATAAAAAAACCCTGTATCTTGCAAAGCTACATATTGTACCATGATGTCATGTTTTTGCTTGACCCTGCATATAATGTTATGTGATAAAAGTCTTGCTCCAGAGGAAGCAAAACAGCAAAGCGGGAAACCCCAGTTACTCAGCAAAATAGCAAGTTGTCTCAGCTGTCCTCAGGTCTAGGGTGAGAGACTTCAGCCTCACAGCTGGAGGCTATACCCAGAACCACAGAAAAACAGGAAGAGGTAGCTGGAATATCTTGCAAGATGGGTTACTGCCTAAGATGTATGGAATATATTATGAGGTTACAGAAAGAGCATTTGAGGATTAGACAAGAGCTATTAGAGGATGGTTGGGGGAGAAAACACTGGTGGAAAAAAGGAAAGGTTAAGGTTGTCTGAGAAGGAGAAAGGATTGGAAAACAGGGAGATAAGGGTATAAAAAGACAGTGGTGTATAAAGTGAATTCTAACCATCTTTCTGGGTAAGACAATCTTTACGACCATATGTGTGTGAGTGTTTGAGTGCTGCAGTCGCAGGCTGTAGGGACCTGCATGTCTGGGGTCTCAATGCGTGTGATGGCATGTATGTCACTGATTCCTAGTAACTATCCATCCAGACTAGCCATTGAGCAGGACAAGCAGTCTGTAACCCAGGTGTCCAAGTGGCCACAGGTCTGGACAGAATATGTGTGTGTGGTTGTGACTGGTGTGGGATAGGTCATAATAGTCCTCCTTCCCACATCATCCTCGGGTGAAGAAGCTCATGATCTTGAAAGAAGCTTGAAAAAGCCTTGAGATTTGTGGAGAACAAAGAGAAAAGGCGAGGAGTATTGGAATAATGTGTTTCTTTTCACCTTGGCTACAAATTAAAACTTTATTCTGATTTTTCACAATGATTATAGAGAATTTATACCTGTAATCACAAGCCAAAATGAATAACTTCCCACTATAAAAAAAGTACCTGACGGATAACATGTGAATATTATTATGAATGCTTTTCATTCCTAAAATCTATCTCCAGCTAAGAGCCTGGCAAATGACCAAAGACATACTTTGAGGAGCTTACTTCGCTGTGATACAAATAGTGAGTGTGTACAATTAAGGCAGGGAGAATTCTGTATCTGCAGTATAAACAAGCTTCCTATGATCAATAATGTTGATCACTGATATCTACATCTAGCTGAGCTCCGCTGGCTTATGCAGGCAATCACATGTCCCAAAACTAATGGAAGCTTTTCTAAAACATTAACAAAATGAGCTCATCCAATAAAGTAATTATACAGATCAAATTTAGGGGATAAAAGGATGAACATTTCTAATGAGGTTACAGTGTATGTCATATAGAGAATTCATAAGACGTTTATGATAAAGGTCTATTCTCACCTAATCATTCAGAGCCTGAACATACACGCAGATAAAATGATAAATCATAATGGGCAGCATTTAATGCTATGCAGAGGATAATAGGCATATTTAACAGAGAATTCATCAAAAGCTTCCAATAAAGTTGCTGCTTTTTCATTTCAATACGGATTACAGATATAATTCATTCCAGCATTAGCTAGTTGATTAAAAGCCTCTCTCTTTCAGCTTTTGTGTGAATTGAATAATAAATTCAGTCTTACTGAATTAACTCTATATTGCACTCATAAATGCAGTTAGAATGAGGAATAATTGAGAAATAGTGCAAGGGAATGGACACTTATAGTAATCCTTCTTCAATTATGCATAATCTGTTATTTTACTCTAGGTGAACATAAAACCAACTTTGTCTTGTGAATTTACAGCTTAAACAAAAATAGAATGAGACTAACCATGTCTTACAGGAAACTGTCTCCATTGCAAATGAGGTGCTAACTGGAGTATATACAGCTGTGGTCAGCCCTGATAACACAAGCAGTTCTGAATTAATTCTTCCTTAGCAACTCCAACAGGCTTAGCAACTTCCTGAAAAATGTTCTGACACCAAAAGTAGAAAATATGTGAAAGAAATAGGAAAGAGCTAGCACAAAACAAGCCAAAAAATCAAAACAAAACCACCGCACTGCCAATAAGCCCCAAAACAACAAACCAAAAACTAACAATGAGAAGCACAAAATCATTCACTCAAAATCAAACAAAAAAAACTGAACCAAACAAAACCAAGTCAAAACAAACAAACAAAAGCAGCACAAACCCCATTAAATGTTGGCAAAATACACTTATTAAAAATCATATGGAACAAAGTTTATCATTAAAAGATTTTACACAAGCATCAAAAAAAAAATCTACCAGCTATCAGTAGTTACAAAAGAGAAATGTCAATCGGAAATTCATTTCCCTCATTGAGAAATGCTTTGGGGCCTTTTTTGTTAGTGAATAAAAACAGAATCCAAAACTCTGCTTCTGCTGCAGAAACTAAATGAAAAAAAAACCCAGTTGTGTCACTCTTAGAGGTGTTGGTCTTCCCTCAATAACCTGGTCAACACAGAACATTCTCGCTCAGCCTCAGTCGCAAGTCAGCTAGAAGACTTTCAGTAGTTTCCAGGTTTTGGGCAGCTTGTTGGTACACAACTTGCATAGCTGCTTTATCTTAGACATCTCTTGTAGGATCACTAGAGACTGTGAGGCTGACTGGAAGTGCCTCTTTCTCACCTGCAATGTTTTCAAGTATCCAGCCCACACAGTCTAGTGGAGAAAAACATATTTGTGGACACAAAATCAAGATATATAACATGTACTTGGGCATAATTGCTCGAGTGAACCATTGATGTTTTCTGGTTATTGAACTCATCTCAATTTGAACATGTTGAACATTTGGACTGTGCAATAATTCAGCTTGAAAAAAATGTGAGTCATAACTTATTTGAATCATAGCTGATTTGCCATTGGAATGGGCTGCCCAGGGAAGTAGTGAAGTTGCCATCCCTGGAGGTGTTCAGGAAAAGAGTGGATGGGGCACTTAGGGCCATGGTCTAGTTGATTGGAAACGGCTGGATGATAGCTTGGACTGGATGATCTTGGAGGTCTCTTTCAACCTATGATTCTATGGCTAAGGGGTGTATTTTCCTGTTCAACATGAATTTAAAAGGGTACTATTACACATAGATTTTTTTTTTTTACAGTTTTAGTGGGTTTAAAATTTTATTTCCCAAAGGTTCTTCAGCTGCAAGGAATCTGAAAGTCTTTGAACTTCCATCTGAGAGACCGAATTTATTTTCTGTATTGGGGCATACTTGATTAAATTCCAAATAAAATGTCACTGTAAACATAGCTGAAATTTATCCTTTTCTCCAGCACTCCATTTTAGGCCTGCTTGACCATAATTGTCATGTTCTGCTCCTTACACTTATGCTAACATGAATGCTTGTGGGACCATGCAGATAGCATAACTGAGGAGGGATATAAGAGGAAAAGCATGAAAAGGTAGATGTGAGAAGGAAGAAATGGAATGTTCTCTGTCTAAATTTGCTGCCAGTGAACAGATGGATGTAACTATATGCTCTATTGGAAAGTTTAGAAGTTCAAGCTTAGCTGGCGAATGAAGATCTAGCAAACCTTTCAGCCAACCTTCCTTAGCACTCCATAAAGCATTATATTTTAACCATCATTTGATTAGCCACAGGTAGGTAGGTAGGTATATTACTGCTCCTTTTCAGTTTAGGTTAAAACTCCATGGAGATCTCTAGTTTTCAGTGCCTGAGCTGACATTGACAATTTGTGAGGTGCCAGATGAGTACTGATCAGGTACAACTAGGTGTTGCCTTGTTAACGTTCTCAGCAGGGGAGCAAAACAAACTCAGAGCAGAAAGAACTTAGAACTACTCACGGAGGAGGATACATCTGAGAGTGGATGACAGCTATTAGAGGTCTAGATACAGCAGTTTGAAAATGGATTTGGCCTTTTCACATTATGAAGAAGGAAGGTTATGATTGCAATCTCGGGTTTTGAACTGGGTTATCATACAGTGTGAATGTACCTAAAGGCAATTTTATTGACTCAGCTAAGGCAGATGGGTTAAATCTGAAACTAAGTGGAAGTGACAAAAAAATAACTTAAAAAAAATATTTAAGTGACAGACATTTTTACGCTTACAGATAAACTATATATAGAGAAAATAAGTACTAAAAGGTCCTAAACTCACAGTATTATTCCATTTTACCTTCTCCACTTCCAGAAAATCCAAGTATGAAATGTCAAGAGTCTTACAGTTTTCTTCTGTAGTTATTGATAACTGGATACTCTGCATTTTTGGCAGGAGTGTTCCCAAGGTTCCAAAACAGCTTCCTTTGACAAGTCATAAGAAACAAACAAAACTGTAAATAGCACAGGTAATTTCTCTGCTTCTCTATGAAAAAAAAAAAAGGCTAATAACTTATTTTTTTTGTGCAACCACTTCAGCTGAGAATTTCATATGCATCTTAATGCAGTTGTCTGTGTTGAGTTTTGATGTATATTGCTTTTGCAAAGCACAATCAAGTTATGATCCTTGGCAGCGACTGGTATTTTATGCATTAAACATGTAATCATGTGGTAATTAAGGATGGTGGAATTATATCAGAATAGTATGATAATGAATTTCACTTTTCATCAGTGTTTGGTAAACAACCTCTGTGGAGGATCTTCCAGGAAACGTTTTAACTGTCTTTTCTGTTTAAAAGGGTTCCTTCCTGGAAGATCATAGGAAAGTGTTCACAAAAGACAGACTTTATCAAAGACACCAGAATTAACATGTCAAGGCCAAGGACGGTGTAAAGCAAAGAATTTCATCAGTTTATATAGAATCATGCAATCATTTAGATTGGAAAGGTCCTTGAAGATCACCAAGCTCAATCATGAACCTAGCAATACCAAGTCATCATTAAACCATATCCTTCTGTGTCACCTATATGTTTTTAAATACTTTCAGGGATATTGACTCAGACACTTTCCTGAGCAGCCTGTTCCAGTGCCTCACAACACTTTGGTGAAAACCTTTTCTGATATCCAATCTAAACCTTCCCTGGTGCAACTTGAGGCCATTGCCTCTCTCCTGCTTGGGAAAAGAGACAAGCATTTACCTCTCCACAACCTCCTTTCAAGTGATTGTAAAGTGTGGTAAAGTGTCCCCTCAGCCTCCTTTTCTCAAGTCTAAATGATCCCAGTTACCTCAGCTGCTCCTCTTGACACTTGTGCTCTAGACCTCTCCCCAGTTTCATTGCTCTTCTTTGGACAAACTCTAGCACCTCAACACCTTGTAGTAAAGGGCCCAAAAAGAAATACAGTGTTTGAAATGTGGTCTCACCAGCCAGTATAGAGAGACAACACTTTCCTAGGCACACTGGCCTCACTATTTCTAACACAAGCCAGGATGCTGTTTAGCCTTCTTGGCCAGCATCCTCAGGCAGCTTTTCCACCAGGCAGTTTTCCAGTTGCTCTCTCCCAAGAATGTAACATTGCATGAGCTTTTGTAACCCAAGTGCAGGATCCAGCACTTGAACCTTGTACAATTAGCCTCAGCCTCCTGAGCCCTGGGGAACACAACTCGGGACTGGGCACCATTGCTGTCTGCAACTACTTGAAGGGAGGCTGTAGCCAGGTGGGGGTTGGTCTCTTCTGCCAGGCAACCAGCAACAGAACTGTTGCTGTCTGCAACTACTTGAAGGGAGGCTGTAGCCAGGTGGGGGTTGGTCTCTTCTGCCAAGCAACCAGCAACAGAACAAGGGAACACAAAGTCTCAAGTTGTGCTGGGGGAGGTCTAAGCTGGATATTAAGAGGAAGTTCTTCCCAGAGAGAGTGATTGGCATTGGAATGGGCTGCCCAGGGAGGTGGTGGAGATGCTGTCCCTGCAGGTGTTCAAGAAAAGCCTGGATGAGGCACTTAGTGCCATGGTCTAGTTATTTGGCTAGGGTTGGGTGCTAGGTTGCACTGGCTGATGTTGGTGGTCTCTTCCAACCTGGTTGATTCTACAATTCTATGATTTAACATTATTCACCTAACCACCATTCTTTAGGCCAGACCATCATACCAGTCTTTTATCCAACAGAAAGTACAGCCATCCCAACCACGAGAGCCAGTTCCTCCACCAGAATGCAGTGGGAAATGGTATTAAAGGCTCTACTTAAGACCAGATAACAACATCCACAGTCTTTCCTATGTCCACTATGTGGTCAGTCAAGTAGGACCTACCTTTTATAAACTCCTGATAACTGGGAAAGATAACCTGGTTGTCCTGTACATGCTACATGATAGTTCAGATGATCTTCTCCATAACCTTCTCCAGCAACGAGGTCTTGATAACAGGCCTGTAGTTCCACTGGTCCTTCGTCTGGCAGTTCTGGTGGATGAGCATCACTTTTGCCAGTGTCCAGTGAACTGGGACCTTGCTGGTTAGCCAGAGCAACTAGTAAATGATTGAAAGAGGTTTGGTGAGCATTATCATTTGAACATATCTGCACTGAAATAAGCAAAGTATTAACTACCATTTATGTTTAAATAACAAATAAACAATAAGTACAACTACAGGCTGAGAATCAGTCAGAAAACGTTCAAAAGCAGCACTGTGAAATATTCTAACTTCTCTTAAACTGAAATCTTCTGAGTCTTCCTTGAATTATACGTGTAAGGTGTCTCCACTCAGATGAGAAATGTGCTGTCGAAGATATTCTCCTGACCTTCTCCACCTACAACACTTAATATTGCAGAGCAGTCTTGAGGGTGCACATTTTCATCTTTTTAGATGAAATTAAAGTGCTAAGGTGCACCTGCTCATCATATCTAGCAGAGCTAGCCCACAATACAGTCCTAATATCCACACAGTATAGCTGTTGGGCTTTCAGCTCTCTCACTACACTGACTGAGTTGCAGTGTGTGCTCTTGCACAGTAAACCTTTTAAGAAAATTAAACAAAACATGAAAAATAATTTCAATGATGTGATCAGATGAGTAAAACTTTTGTGTAGAATGCAGAGTATCAACTACTTATGGTAAACAGCACACAAAAAAAGCCACAATCTGAAACACTAAAAGGAAAAATAAATTTTTTAAGTCATTCTCACTTCCTTCCCACTCACACTGCCAGGATCGTTATTGCAGCTTACAATTCATTCACCATGTTCTCTGATCTGTCCTCTGGAAGGAAGGCAGCCGGGAATAGGCTGTATGAATTTTTCATGCTGTGGGAATGTGCTCTAGTATTTGTGGCAACTCAGAGAAATCCTTGTGTTGTACACTCTTATCCCATGTGCAGTGCCAGCAATTTGGACGTGTGCAGCAAGTCTGTCACGTCCCTCAAGAACCAATCTCACTGCATCTTTGCAGATGATCTGTAAAATATGCATGCAAACTGCTCAGAAATGTAGGAGTAGATACCACATTATTATGGAAATAGAAATTATTCACTTGTGTGGCTGAACTACATTGTCTTCTTTATAGGAATCTACAATCTTGTTTTAAAATACTGGCCCACTCCTCATCAGAAAATATAACTTATTTTGCAGAGATAAATATTTAGGGTTTTAATAAAGGGAATTAATAAAACCAGGTTTGGCGGCTTCCAGAAAAGGTGTTTACTGTTTATAGTTTTGCTTGGTTGTTTGATTTTGAGCTGGTTTTATTTTTTCCCCATTAGATGATCCTTCATTTACCCATGGCTTTGTTTCACTTTGGAGATTCCAAGGATTCAAAGGTCTTTCTATCAATAACCCCTGGGGGAGCCTTCTCTAAGACCCAAAGCTGCATCCAAAAGGATCTGTTAAAGTTATCTACTGTTCTCTGAAACAAACCCATAAATGTATATATATATATTTTTTTTTTCAGAAGGGATTTAAAGAAACAGCTGGCATAAGTAAAACTAATCTTCTCCTACCAAAATTTGGCAGCATCAGCTGAGAGGTTAATTAAAGGTTAATTCCACCAACTGAAATGGTAAGCAGAAGTATCCTGTTAGTCTTGTAATCATAGTAAACTGTGACCTAAGGATTTACTGACCCTCGTCATAGGCTAAATAGCTAACTTAAAGATATTGTTACAATGTATGGGTTTGGTTTCACTTCTTAATATGCTAGAGTTTATTTTTATTTTGCCTTTGATGACTAATGTACCATGTGAATATACAACTCATGCGTAAACCATCCAGTGGATAGTTGCAGTCTTCTGTTTATCTCAGATATTTAGATTAAATATCAAACTCCTAACATCAAAATCCACCCTAAAAGAGAAGACAATCATGCTAGTTACTCAGGGTTCCAGTAGTCCACATTGTGTTTATTACATAACGTCTCATTGGAAACCTTACTCTGAAAATTCAGCACAGCACAAGCCATTGTGGTGCCAAGAGGAGATGAATTTCCACACCAACTACTTCTGAAGTGGCTCAACTCTCCTCATATGCTGCTAATCTCTCTTTGTCACTTAGGGTGTAGAACACCTTAGATTTCCGTAGTGGGGCGCTCCAAACTCCCTTCCTCCCTGCTCCATCAACAGAGCAGTGAATGAGAGGAAGAGGAAGGGGCAAAACTGCTTTCCCCTTCCCTTGTGGGCTGGAATGGGGAACAACAGAAGGCCCTTTCCTCCCCACATGTTACTCACTCATGGGAAACCCTGTGCTAGAATCTGGACTGCGATTGGCTGGACTCTTTGCGCCCAGTATATAATGGCACCAGACACGTTGTCTAGGAATGACTTTAACAGTGACCAGAAAGCATGTACAAGTCCATGAAGTGCATTAAATCCACTAGGTTCATTTGAGAGAGCTCTCTGTGGCACCTGCACCAGGCTTCTCCTCGGACCAGCCTACTCTGGCTTCCTGTTCTCTACCCCCAAGCTGGAAGGACCTTGCCTTTGCTGTAAACTGCTGCTGTTGGCAGGAACACACCAGCAGTGAGGCTTTTCCCTGCGCTGCTAAGACAGTGCCACTCCATGACATTTGCCTTGTGGAAGCTGTGTCTGAAGACACTTCGAGTTTGGCAGGTTCCATTCGTGTTGGACTTATGCCACATGGTTCCATAAGTGGATTATAAAACTTGCAGTTCCCAGAGGCTGCCGTGAAGGAGATCCAGGGACCGTCTCCAAATTCCTACTCCATCTGTGTGAGTAAATCTCTCAGCCTATCTCTAGAGCTCTGCTCTGCCTTCTGCTTTCTAAGTGGGGTAAAACTTGTAGCTTACCCTTTTCCATTATTTGACTTTCCTAAATCACCAAAATTGTCCATAAACATCCTTGTGAAAATTCTCGACTGAATTAGCACCTGTAAATAAATTTTAACTAGTTTTGTATGTAATTTTGGGATGGGGCTTTTGGGGAAAATAAAAATAGTTATATTTTTATAGTTCCTGCCTTGCCAAATTATTCCCAGTTATATCAATCTTCTATTTCGTCAGCTCCAAACCCACGGATGTCAACTGTCTCTCTGGGTGCTTTCTACAGAGGCTCCAGGTAGAGTCATGCTCCCTGACTCAGTGCACAGAGTGCGCTTCTCACTTCTGATCCTGTGCAGGTTGTCCCAGGGGCTACTGCATGAGGTATCTCCTGTTTGATCTGCTCAAAAGCTTGTCACTGGTAGGGGTGAAAAGTTCTTCTTTCAAGTGACTTGACAGAGATGACTCATGTTAGGACTGTCATGGAATAATCTCAGTCAACAGCTGAGCACCACAGCTGCTCATTCAGTCTGCCCTGGCCGGCTGTGTGATGCTCAGCTGCCAACTGAGGTTAGCCCACAAGGGTGACTATCATCAGTGATATTTACGATGCCTTATTCTGAAAACAGTCCTGTTAATTTCACTGAGGCTGCTGAAGGAGCTGGACAATATTCCGTATAATTAAAGGCTTAGACACCACAAGAATAAATGGCAAGAAAATGTCATTACAATCTACATTGCTGCCTCTGATTAGATACAAGTGGTTCTGAATTTCAGATACTATAACAATTTAACAAGCATTTTTATCTATCCTTATAGCACTGAACTTACTAAATCTGAAAAGGAATTCTTTCACTCTCAAGGATATGTTCTGTTCCTGAAGAAACAATTGAAAATAGAATCATAGTTCCAATGCATGAGTTGTCATGTTTATTAACTGCTTAGAGTATTATTACCCCAAAATAATATCTTTTCATAAGAAGATTGAAGAAATAATATATTTTAACTTTGCATTCTCGTATCAGCAATTGTGGAAAATTCTGCAATACATAATGACAGCAACATGGATTAATGTGTTCAAGCTAACTTTCCCTCCTTGCTTTTTTTCCTAAGTTTTTGCTTCCAGGGTCAGCCTATGCCTGTGATGGTTGTTTGCTGTCAGTACTTAACCCAATGAGATGAAAGCTATGGGCATACTCAGCCTCATAACTGGTAATGCTATCCTGCCTCTATAGCTTGCATCTGAACCCATTAACAAGAAAAGTCAGAAAGAGCAAATACTCAAGTATTTCACAAGAAACTGCCTTTATCATGACTCAGCAGCAAGGTTTTACTAGTTTTTTTTGATCTCTAATTTTATTGATCTCCAATAAAACAGAACTATAAATTAATGAGAAATACTTTGTGGGACAACTGTGGAAATTACTACTGTCCAAAGCCACAAGAGACCAGGTACTGTTCCTGAACTATAGCTAGCATACATACTACACCAAAAGCAAACAACTGTTTTGGGAAGAGCCACACAATTCATGTAACAATCTATTAAGGCTGCTGAGCATATGATTACAAGCATAATTTGACTTCATAAAGGATTTAAGTACCTTGATAGGAATAATAAAGGTTGTATAACTCCCATTGGCTTCAGGATGAATGCTATGAGCAGTTTTACATAATTAGCCATTCACATCCCCCTACTTCGTTTTCTTTGCCTCCTCTTCCTCAACACTGTCTCGCTAAGTGGGACTGCTTCATCTGTGGTTTCTTTTAATTGGCAATCCTTCCTCAAAATTCCACACCACAGGCAACAGATATATAGTACTCTGTGACAGCATCACCTTACTAACAAGAAACAATTTTGAGAACAAAATAGCTATCATACTCGTTATCAAGTATGTCCATTTATTGCTCAAGAAAACACCATTAAACTGTGATCTAATACAAATTCTCAAATGTAATAAACTAATATATGCCACAAAGTAATTTGATGCAAAGTCCTCAAAGATTCAACAGGATATGTTGGAGGAAAATGAAGATTATGTATCACTGAAAACTTAATGGAAATTGATGGTGGTTTCCTTTAACAGACACCAGCTGCTATATAAATCTTATGTAGGTTTATTATCCATGGACAGCAAACTAAGTGATCTATAGGCGATTTTTGCTTTTGACATTGCTAAATATTGCCAAAACCCGCTGTGGTGGTTTGAGTGTTAACTGCCCCCTCAAACACGCTTTGGAAATCATCCAGACTAGACTCAACCAGCTCTGGAAATTTGAACAAAGCTTATATTTACAGCTAGTATAATATACAAGCAGATATTTACAGTATATACAGTTATATACAGAAATATACAAGGTAGAAGGTAATACAGAAACACAACAGCCCTCCCAGAAACCTGAGTCCCCAGGAGACGCTCCCAACTGCCCTTCCACCTTCTCCTATCCCTCTCAACCTTACCCCAGTCCCATGGAAGAATGGAGGTTTGGCCAGGGGGTTAGGAAGCAAAGTGGATTAATCAGAGAGATGGTAGAGAGGCTAGAGAAATGCAGCCCAGAGTTCCCAAACGGAAGAAGTGCCTTATCTATGTTTTGATTCTTGTTCTTATACCTCTCAGCAAGCCTGTGAGTGAAGCAGACATCATCCTTGTTTCTCTTTCACAGCCTGTAATCTAGTTCTTCTCACCAAAACATTCTAGCTAGTTTCAAAGTGGCACACCCAGTGCAAAAGAAGTAACAAGATAAATATCCTCAAGAAAACAGAATCCCTAAGGAATGGCAAAATAGAAGATTCTCTTTTAATAGGATGGGATGGAAATGGGATGTTTGGAAAAAATCTTCAAAGTGAAATAATTTGGTGATGATACATTTTGGGTTCTAAACTGATTTTTCACTGATGTAGTAGTAATTCATTTAAATTGACTAATTACATACAAAAGAAATTCTCTCTTTTTTTGTTTCAGTAAAGGATATTAGTAACCAGATTTAATATATGCCAGCAAAATTTAACATTTCCATGTATTTTATAATGTGAGGCAGTAACCAGATTCAGTATACACTAATGCTTGTAGTCTCTGTTAAGCTATATACAGATTCAGTTCCATGGGTGCATGTACCCTACAACAGAGGGAAACAGCAGATCTTCAGACTATGTGGCAACACATGCTCACTCTTTATAGGTTATAGAACAGTCCTAAACCAAGTGGATCCAGATGGCCATTCTGCCTCTTCCACCATGTGGGAATATAGAAATTGGCATGTTAAAAATGCCTGGAAAAGTCACCCTCGCAGGCTGTTGTACAGGTATTATCAAACCTGCTGAGACAGTCACTCTTGTACTGATAGTTTTGTGCACAAAGGAAAATATATGTATTTAATCACATATCCATAGATCTCAGACACTCATTTCTTAGACTACTTGCTTCTGCTTAATATATTCCTATTCAGCTGTTTTAGGGAATATAAGGGCTATTCCCTCCTTTAGTTTACCTGTGGAAGAGAATGATCACAAGATCCCATCGTGCAGCTCTTCACACTTATGCGTGTAAACTCGAAGCAAATCTATCTTCAACATCTAAGTAGCGGAAGGAGTAAAAATTGTTCCTGCCAAATGAAAGCAAATAGATCACTTCTCTGCCTTTTGGCAGGCATAAAAGGCGGAGAAAAATCAGAAAACAACAAATAATGCAAAAACATTACTAACACTTTCCTTTTTGAATAAGGAGATTACAGAATGTATGGTACCTTCCAACTCAGGCATTGCTAAGTGTGTATGTTTTACATAGCTTCAGAATAGAGAGACAGAAATAAAATGAAAGCTATCAGAGCTTACCCAAAGGCAGAGCTACTTACACATAATGCTTTAAGATCTGCTTTCGTAGAGTTAATGAATTTATTGTTAGGTTTTCTTGTTCAATTGTCTGTGTCTTACAGATTTAAAGTACTTCACCAAAATTATTTTCTATTCCTTTCTTCCTAGTTTAGTTTTATCTTAAAGAACACACATTCAGGCACCATGTAGCTGGTGAGCTTGTCCCACTCTTTAATTAATGTGCATAATATATCACAAAATGCCACAAGTGGAAAACTGCAGCATTTGTAATAATGTAGTAATGATTTTGTATCCTATATCCTTCAGTGCTGAAAAATAAAATTGACTCTGTGTATTGCTTCCTTCATTTCCACGTACAAACCCTACTTACACACATATCTACTCAAAACTACCCTGAAGTGAACGTGCCTCACTTTTCCAAACCTGAAGTAAATTGAACCTTATGGAAGGGAATTCTAACAATCCCAAGGGGTGGAACTCAGCTATCTGTTCCAAGCTACAGTTGTAGAACTAATTTTGCTTCTCCACAGAGACTTTCCTTCCTTTAGGCTAAAGCAGATGGCAAGGCTCCTCCATCTAACTTCCTAGCCTTTTGAGTCCTTTGACCTGTGGTCCATCCCGCCCGCATCAAGTACCTCACGGAAGGTCCGTGGTGCCACATTTGTATGCTGTGTAGCATAGGGTGAGTGAGTCTCTACGGTTTTGGTGGTAGAGACTCCTCTAGACTCTTGAAGCTAGAATGTACTTCTCCCTCTAATACAGGAATAATGTTCCAACTGTTCACTATGTGCATAAATTGTATAATGGCATTCAGCCCAGTGTCATAACACAGATGCAGTTTCAGTTTACTGTTTATCTTGGCTGATGCACTAAAATTATGTCCTCAATCACCCTTCGTTCACTTCAGTTTCTTTGAAGTTGATAAGCTTGATGTGGTGGTGAAATTACAAGATTATTCATGACATATATGTGTGTTTCCAGTGCTGAGTGTGTAGACATCCAAAAGAAGAAATTCATGGTTGGATTTCTCAATAATTTTGCTTAAAGCATGCAACCTGCTCAAACTGAAGAGCTCCAGAGAGATACAAAGCAGACATACTGCTTAATTTGTGTTGAGCCATTGCTTAAATTCAGGCAAAAGTACAGGCCAGTTCTCTATCTGCACTTCACACTGTGAGAAATAGAAAACCAAAACACTAGAAATTAAATAGTTTAAACCTGATCTATGTAACTTCCTAGGGATGAAATTTACTTCACTGCATATCATGATTTTAAAATACTCATAGCTGGAAATAGCTTCATTAGCAACATCCATTTCCAGTTAGAAAATCCAAATATTTGTTGTATGTTTTTAAATCTTTTAGTCCCAAAATCAGATGCAAAGGCCCTGGAAGAGTGAATAAAATTTAAATATCAGAGGAGCAGCTCTTCCTGATTGTTAGATGCGTTATGAATAGGAGCTCTAAGGGAAAGATTTACATTAGTTTTGTATTTCCCGTCCAAATTACATCCAAGTATTGGCATATAAATTTAAACAGTCCTGAGAACAATCAGTATTTCTTCATCAGGGAATTTTCTGCAGATTCAAAAGTAAAATGTGTATCTCATTTATTTGTAATACCACCATATAGAGGTTCTTTTGTCTAATCACTCTGTTTGTTTGGAATGTAGTCCTAAAAATAGAAGCAAATTAAGCAATTTGTCTTTGCAACTCATCAGCTTTTATCTAATCAGTGAGCCTTTGATATTGATTTCTATTCTGGTTCATCTATTTATATTTGATTTGCTTATTCTTTTTCTTTTTTCTTGTTTGTTTTTTCTCTCTTTCTTTCTTTTTTTCTTCTTGGACAAGTGCTTACTATCAGTTATGGCTTTGTTTAAATGTAAATTGTCATTCTCTAGATCATAGCCTCTCCTGATTGAAGAGCTAAGTAGAACATAGTACCATAAACTGAAGAAAAGGAGCAGTCCCTAAAGTCTGCTGGAGCTAAGGCACCTAAAAGGCAATCCCAAACCTGTAGGGTTATGAATCCATACACAGAACTTCCTCTTCTTTGCAAGATGAGGAGGAGTGGGAAAGAGAGTTCTCATTCAAACATGAAGTGGCTTAAATAACAGCATAGGGAGTAAAGAAAGTGGTCAGGCAAATAAATTGTTTTCTGTATCAATGTTGTCTTTTTTCAAGTGGATTTCTGTAGAAAATTGTCTTTTAGGGATTTGTCAGCATTATTGCTACAAATATCCATTTCTAGGAGATCATAACATGGTTAGAAAAATTTGCCTAAGGCCAGACACAATAGACAAGATACTGCCAACCTTAGGACTGCATCAGAAGAGAGGTTTCTGGCGAGGATATGGAAATACTTATGCCATTAGAGTATAACTGCATGGCATAATCATATTTATGCAGCAATTCCAGATAAAGCAATATGAACAACAGTATATGGACAGTCTGTTTTAAGACAGAATTTAAGAAAATACTTATTTCCCTAGTACAATTTAGGGAAAAAACTTGCTGAGATGTATATGTTTGCTGTCTATGAAGACATAGAGGCAAAACTAAAAGCACTAGCTTAGTGTGGTGGGTTGACTTTGGCTAGCCTTTAGATACTCACCAAGGCTTCACTTTCTCAACAGGGCAGGAGAAGGAACTATGATGAAAAGCTTGTTGATTGAGGTGAGAACGAGGAAGTCACTCACCAATTACTGTCCTGAGCAGAACAAACTTGATTTGGGAAAATTAGTTTAATTTATTGGTAAATAATAATGAAGTAGGTTATTGGGAAATAAAAACAAAGGTAAAAATATCTTCCCCACCCACATTTCCCCACACTACTTCCCAAACTGATCTACCTCCTCCCCCTGAGTGATGAAGGGTAAATGAGGAACGTGGATTATGGTCAGTCATTACCCTTCATCTCTGTCACTTCTTACTCCTCACAAACATCTCCTACTCCAATGTGGGGTCCCTCCCACAGGAGACAGTCCTTTGTGACCTAATCCAACATGGGTGCTCACCATGGGTCACAGCTCTTCACAAACTCCTCCAGGGTTGGTCCTTTCCATGGCCTACAGTCCTCTGGGGACAAACTGCTCCAGCATCTTAGTCAACTGATAACTGGAAGAGAAAACACAGAAGTTCCATTTCCTTCCAATAACTCAATGTCTGTTGCTGCTAGAAGGAAATTAATACATTCCATCTTCTACCACTTCATTCCTTTCTTTTGATTTCAGATTTTTCAGTTGAGGATTCTCTGATTTTACTTGACAGTTGTCAAAGTTTCTCCAGCATAAAAAGTGGTAAATATCAGGGTCAATCCCAAAATAAGTGAGCTCAGAAAAACAGCAACAGCCATCAAGAAGAATACAGGTTACATTTGCTGGATTGGGTGAATCACAAATTGTTTCTTCCAATATGACCAATAAAAAAAGGTTAAAAAAAGTCAGATCAAGAATCTCATCAGACATATAAAGGAAGGCTTCACAAAACCTCTCCAAAAGGTAACCTGAATACCTCAGTTTGTAAAGAGGATCTGATTTTGAATGGACTGGGTAAAAAGTAAAGGAGAATTATTCTCATCTGCTTTCCATTCTCCTCAAGGTCAGCTATTTCATTCTAGTCAGATGGCATCAAGACAATTGAATGTCCCATTCTGTAAGTCTCTCACTAAGTCTCGGTCCTAAAGGCATTTAGGATTTGGTTATTGTTTGGTTTTTGGTGAGACAAGATACATGAATGACAATAATGTTTAACATGTCTGGAAGGAAAGCTTCAATTTCACAGGATCACAGGATCTTAGGGGTTGGAAGGGATATAAGGAGATCGTTGAGTCCAAGCCCCCTGCCACAGAAGGACAATACTATTTAACACAGATCACAGAGGAACACATCCAAACAGGCCTTGAAAATCTCCAGAGAAGGAGATTTTCCTTCTATGACCTCTCTGGGGAGCCTGTTCAGTGCTCTGTGACCCTTACAGTAAAGAAGTTCCCCCTTGTGTTGTGGCAGAATCTCTTTTGTTGCAGCTTACACCCATTGCTCCTTGTCCTATCACAGGGAGGTCTNGTTGATGTAAGCTCACTGTAAGTGACAAGGTCATCCACAAAAAAATCAAAGAACCTAAAACTCCAAATGTCAGTAAGAGCTTTTCAGGCTACACAACAAAGACAGGAAATTTCAGTTTCCATGAATCACTACAAGCCCTTCTAAACAGTACTTCCCCAGCCTTCCTGTAGGTCCCCTTCAGCTACTGAAATGCAGCTATAAGGTCTCCCCAGGGTCTTCTCTTTTCCAAGCTGAACAGTCCCAATTCTTTCAGCCTGTCTGGTAACAACCTGACTGGATAAATAATTTACTGAGCACTGTATAGACTGAGGAGATGGCTACACCAGAATCAAAGTTATCTCCTAACTTACTTGTGGAAAGCCTTCTTTGAGGTCTATGTGAAACTTCAAATATTGCATAATGACCTTGATTTTCAACCATCAGAATTAAAAAAAAATAAATCTCAAGATATTGCAGCACATTTGACTGGTTTTGTCTTTTAAATATATATATATACACACACACACAATAGTAAGCATAAACTTATATAAAAACATGGCATAAATATCTCTGGCAGAAGATGTAATAAATTTTGCTTTTCTTATCTTTTCCATCGAGGTTTATAAATATTTCCATAAGAAAAGCACCCCAAATCCTCTGATTGCTCCAAATGCTGTAGTTTATCTTTTCCTGATAAGCCATAGTACCTCGGGCATAATAGATTTTCTATCAAGTAAGAGTGCTAACTTTTAAAGTTCTACTTAAAGAAATGACATTCTTAAACTATTTAGCATAAACTAACAGGAAAAACCACATTACAAGCTTAATACTTCATGCTAAGCACTTAACAAAATTAATGCTTTTTAAGGCTTTTTTTTTTTTTTTTTACAAAACCCTTGTTGCAAGTGATTCAAAACTTTCTGCTTTCATTAATTTTGAGTGGTTAAAGGCAGAAGAATGACTTACCAAAAAACTCTGTAACCCACGTCTTTACAAGATGATGTGAGAGGCAGTGTTGGGAATAGTAATGTTAAATGTAGTGATTCTGTAGAATTGTCTGAATATTATGCACTGGAACATAAGCCATGAGCTCAGTAAGTGCTGAGTTGAGATAAAGTGGAAGGTTGGAATGACCTTAGAGAATGGTGTAACAAATATAAACAAATGTAAGGCTGGAGTCTGTGGTTTTGGCCTATCTCTGCTGACTTACACTGCTTAGACATAATGTATGTGTTGTTGACAGAATATGATGTCTATGCTAATTAGTATGCAATTTCTAGTGCAAGTACATGTAACCAATTGCAGTTTAATACAATTTGTAGCCTTCTGATGAAAGGTATAAAAACACATTTGGAATGCAATAAGCGGGCTGGAACTTGCTTACGTTAAGCATTGCCCTGTCTCTTCTTCTGATGCCCACAGCATCCAGCCTGTGGCAAGGTAGTATTTCATATCATCCTTCAGATGATTTTCAAAGGAGTATTGACATCATCCATACTGCCCATTTGCAGTTTGGAGAGCTACAGCTTGGCACGGAATAACAGAAATCATCTGCTTGGAAGACACTAGAAGTATCATCTGGACCAATCTTTAACCCAGCACTTGAAGAGTCACTACTAAACCATGTCTCTAGGAACTAGGTCCACATACTGCTTAAACACCTCTGGGGCTGGTGACTCCATCATTACCCTAGGCAGACCACTCCAATGCTTGATAACTCTCTCTGTGAAGAAACATTTCCTAACATCCAGCCTGAATCCTCCCCTGGCACCGCTTGTAACTATGTCCTCTAGTCCTGTTGCTTGCCACCAAGCAGAAGAGGATGATCCCTCCTTCCTCCAACCTCCCTTTAGGTAGAGAGCAGCGAGATCTCTCCTCAGCCTCCTCTTCTCCAGCCTGAACCACCCCAGCTCCCGGAGCTTATAGACCAGGTGCTCCAGGCCATTCAAGAGCCTTGTTGCTCTTCTCTGAACATGCTCCAGAACCTAAATGTCCCTCCTGCAGCAAGGGGCCCAGAACTGAACACAACACTCAAGATGTGGCCCCACCAGTGCTGAGTTCTGTCCAAGTAACAGAAAACATTTTGTAATCTTGTGTTCTGATATGATAGCAATTTATAGTAAGGATTGATGCTCATCTCTATCTTTCTTACTGCTTCCACCTCAGGGTTTTTTTTTCTTTTCACTGTGACAAGCCCTAGAATACAGGAGATGAAACAAAAAGCTCTCGCTAAGGAAAGTGATATCTTATGCCATACATTTCATTTTTTAAAACAATCATGCTTATTAAACAGCATTAATCAGTGGCTATGATGATAGAAACGAGAATTTCTGAACATAAAACATGCTGTATTTTTTTTTTCTTAAATTAAATGTGCCTTTCTGGTAGTGTAAGTCATATCTATAGTTATAGCATAGGTTAGTGCCAGTGGCATTTTAATATCTGGCTGTCAACCTGAAGAAGTTTTACCTCAATTCCACTCATTGCTATGATTTAGATCCTATGTCTCATACTTCTTTGTCCTCCTTATCTTTCTAATACTTCAAAAAGTTTGTTGCTTTTCTCATCCATTAATCTTTTCTCAGGAAGGAAAAGCATCACTTTTCTAGGAAACCAATGCCATCAGACGCTGTAGTCACTCATATTACTCAAAATTTTCTATTATGTTCTCAGCATTTCTGACACTTAAATCACCCAGCTGACATCACCTGACGATTTCTGTGGGGCTTTCTAGATTTCATATCAAGAATTACATAATAATACATATGAAACTATTAATCTATGATCCAAAGCTGCTGCTTACAACCAGACCTAGCAGTCATAAATTACAGACTGCTTCATCCCAGAACTTTCCTGATATTTTTACAGCGCTGTATTTGCATGAGTCTTTTGGGACATTATCACCTTATCCAGTGAAGTCAGTGGAAGATCTGTCTTTGATTTAGTGCTCATAGAAATAATCCACTGATCAGGAAATGCTGGATGTATTTGTCCCAAAGGTATCTGAAAGCAAATGAAGGTGGAAACCCTCTTTATAGAATATGTTGGTGCTCACAGGCTGAGATACTATAGTATCAGAAGAGAGGAGGAGAAAGCTTGATACAAGCAAGTTCCAATCAGGAATCCCTTCATTGCACCCCAAGCATGGGGCTATATACTTTCTATCAGAAGGCCACAAAAGAATGTTACAAATCATATCAGACTCTGATTAGCTACACACACCTGCGTTAGGACATTAGGATTACACACTAATTGGCAGAGACATTCTTCATTTCTCTCAACAATACATACGTTGAGTCTGGCAATTCTAAGTCAGCAGAGATAGGTGAAAACCACAGACTCCAGCCTTACACTTGTTGACATTTGTCTCACATTTGCTTACATTTGTTACACTATTCTCTAAGGTCATTCCAACCCTCTATCTATTCCAACCTTCTGAACTCATGCACTCTCGCTTGTCCATGGCTTGTTTTTCACTGTATTTCAAATTCCAATAGCTGTACCACAGACAGTTCCATAAAATCGCTACATTCAATATTACTATATCCAACAGTCAGGGTGTGTAAGAGTAGGTTTCTTCACCTGTTCTGGTTGAACAAGTCTATTTTACTTTGGATAAAATCAATTTACTGTTTATTCTGAAGTCATAGTATCACAGATTAGAGCAAAAATGTTTAGTCTCATTTAAAAATTGGAAATCATTGCATGTGAGTTTAAAAAAGCTTAATCTGCAAGGCACAATGTGATGACGAGTCATTAAAATCAGCTTTTACCTGCCACACTTCGTGATCAGTTTATTTCCTCCATGTTACACCATCCAATAGCTCCAAATCAGCTCTTACAGGAATCAATACAGCACCCCATCTACCGTAACATGTGCGTCCCAGCAACCAAGATTTATGGTGCAATTCTCAGCTTGCTTCCTCAATTCTTTCTCAAATGTGAATACCATATCAAGAAGCTGATTTTTATGACTATCATCGAGCCATGAGCTATGACTTTACATCTGTCCTTTTCATTATCACCATATCATTATGCAAATGTAGCTTCTGACTGCTCATGTCTTTGTTCAGTCTGCCTACTAATTACACAGCAATGTTGTAATGTCAGGACCTCCTTCCTGAGTTGCAGATTTTGATTTATATAATATCTTTAAACACATTATTGTAAACATTTATCAAGATATTCTGCATCTAGACTAAATACATGTTCATAATCTAACAATGTCCTACGGCTGAAGCTGTAAGTCCATCGTATCTTCACTACCACATACCTACAGCCCCCAGTCTTACAACTACATTCGCTAGCTCATGGACCCATGGATGACAACAGAAAAATTGTTGTATTCTTCATATTGCTCCAGTGCAATATATTCTGTAATTAGATAAGCTATGTCAGAAGCATCCTGTCATCTACTGAAAGCACTATTTACATATTTGAGGCAGTGTTTCATTTTGGAGCCATGAGCAGTAGTGTTCTTAACCAGTGATACCTAATTTTTACAGCTCTATTGCCTCAGGAGAGACTTGTTTTCAAAAACAGGACAAAAGGAAACAAAGGTGCACTTTTCTCATTTAATCCCTATTTTATGCAGTAAATGTGATTGATGACACATCTGTAAAGAGATTCCTTTTTGTCCTATATACTGTCAGACCAATGCCACCAACAGAATATATAGCACTGATGATTATTGCTGTGATGATAAATAACTCTAAGTGACTTGTTCTTAATATGTATTTTACATCAGGATTGTCCCCTTACTAGGATACATAATCAGAACAATGGCTCTTTGTGTTATTCTTCACTTCAGCAATGTTGCCTGGTGTTATTCATCAGAAAGGCAGTGACACCAAAAGTCATATATCATCAATACAATGGTCCTCCATGTACAATGCAAAAAAAGAGCATTTCTCAACACTGTAGATGTGTTGGAGAACTTATAGGAAACATTATGATGACTTTAAAAGAAGATAAATTATATGTCAAAATTAAACATGCCACCTAACAGTGTCTAATCTGCAAGAATTTAATAACACATTACTGTCTCATGAAATAAATCAAGATAGCTCTTTCAAATTTTGTTGGAACAAGCCGGGTATTTCTAGGGGGGAAATGATAACAAAAAATATATATAGCATAATTGTGAGTGTAAGAAGCACCACAAAATAGAACTGAAGAAAATCTATAGAGCTGATGCTCCAAAAATGCATCACCCAATTTCACTTGGAGTTCAGAAATCTGAGCAGTATTTCCAATTGTTAGTCTAATTTCCAATTAGATTGAATTTTCTGAATTAGTACATTTTCCAAGAGGACATTTCTTGAACAAGGACAAAGAAGACTCTTGCAAATTTCTTTCAGCCTAACAAAATTGGAACTTAAATTTTATATCTAACCTATATTCTACTGTGATCTCAAATGCTGCAAACCTGATCATGCAAATTTTACCTTCAGACATTTTCGGTTCTCCAAAGAATTGCACCCTCTTTAAACAGTGATCCAGATCAATTTCAGAGCTTTTAAGCCACAAACAATTAATGTCCTGAAAAGTGAAATAATTTTATACATTTAAACTGAAAAGCTCTTAGAGGATGTTTTAGTGCTCTTGAGCAGGAACTCAGCGCATTTGCTTGCGCAACACAGGTTATAGAACTTAAAGTAAATGTATGTCTGCCATGACAGAGATTATCAAGGCTATGCACAGGAAGAGGAACTCAACTGTTACACTTTTATTTAACTATCAGCAGCACAAAGCAATGTGATAATTGTTTAGTCGCTATGCCTTTCTAATGGAATTCAAAGAAAGTACAGGGTTCAGCATGTGCTGCTAAGGCTTACTGACCAATGTCTCCTCTGTCTCTTAAGTAGAAAATTCCCTTCTGCCTCTGCTTCTTTTAATTTCTCACGAATGTTAGATCTCGTCTCCCTTAAAAACAGAAAGAGCAAACAAACAAACAATAAGAAGTGTTAGCTGGCAGCCTAAAGGCAAACTGCAGTTAAAAAGCACATTTAATAATATCAATCTTAAATGTTCTCTAAATTAGAATATAAAAGGATGGGGTTTATTCATTACACTTTTTCCATTAAAAAAGTTATTGTGAAACTAGACTTGCCTTTGAATCAGTGTCTTGCAAGCTAAACTAGCTCTCTGCTTCTTTCTAAAACCATTAGCCGTATTACCAAGTTACAAAGACACATATGAAAACCTCTTACTTTCTAGGAGTAATATCAATCTTAAATGTTCTTTAAATTAGAATATAAAAGGATAGGTTTTGTTCGTTACACTTTTTCCATTAAAAAGTTATTGTGAAACTAAGCTTGTCCTTGTATCAGTGTCTTGCAAGCTAAACTAGCTCTCTGCTTCTTTCTGAAACCATTTAGCCGTTACAAAGACACATATGAAAACCTTGTACTTTCTAGGACTGTGGCATAGCCATTGGATTTCTGTCTCAACTTGTGATATAGTCAAAGAAGTGTTAAAAATTTTTAAGAGGTGGAGAAACAAAAAGCGATTAGTTAAAACCACATTTTCCTGCCTAAATAAAAATTTGTATTAATCACAGATCTCCATTTTATTACCTTGTTCTATCCCATCTGCACATATTGCTTCATAATAGTCAGATAATTGAATAAAATAAAATCAACCAGGTTGGAAGAGACCTCAAAGATCAGCCAGTCCAACCTATCACCCAGCCAACTAGACCATGGCACTAAGTGCCTCATCCAGTCTTTTCTTGAATACCTCCAGGGACAGCAACTCCATCACCTCCCTGGGCAGCCCATTCCAACGGCAAATCACTCCTTCAATTTCTATATCTTTATTAAAATCAATGGAAATAATTGGATAGAAGAACCAAGCAAAATGAAAAATTGTTTACTATATTGTTACTAGAAGAGTTGTTCTTATTTATAAGCCAGTAGGTAATTGTTATGGAGGCAGAAATTAATTGGCCGAGTCAGGAATTTATAAAAATAGAGTTATTTTATTTTCCTGAAAACCCACCCCCAAAACTATATACAGAAGATAATTTAGATTTAATTAGCAGGTTCTTTCTTGGTTGTTTGAGACTATCTACACAATAGGGTGCTACAGGTAAACTTGACTAATTTGAAGTCAGGAACTGGAAAATGTTTTTATGCTATTAAATATAGCGTTCCCCACTATCAAATGAGGCTGAGCAGTAATACGCTACTCACGACAGCTGGCTTGAAAAGAAGGACGATTCAAAGGTCTGTCCCGCGGTCTTTCAGAAAGCTTCAGGGTCGTTAAGAAGCGATAAGCAGCACAATAGGACGCTTAAGGTGAAGACCTTCAGAGCTTGTCTTCGGAGCATCAAAGGCTCACTGCATAGAAGCTATCCAGGAAAAGGAAGAACTCCTCCAAGCAGGCACACCAAGACGGGAGCACAACCCAAAGCCGGGACGAACTCCACGGCAAGAGCACCCCAAGGCAGGAACCCCTCGATATTTATCCCCTTCCTCAGACAAAGAGCCGTTAGCACTGCCTAGGCGCGGAAAGCACACAGCCAATCCTCAGCCGGGTGCAGCGCGGGCCCGGCACGGGGCACTCCTCGTGCCGGGTCCCCCCTGCTCCTTCACACCTGCAGGGCAGGGGGGGAGAAACAGGTCTGTTCCCGCCTTTTTCCTCTCCCATTCAAACCACAGAGGGAGAGGAAATTTCTGGGGTACGCAGGACCTCCAGGACAGTAATTCAGCTAGAATTTACAAGCTAGAACACAGGAGGTGTACCTCAAACTGAGGAGATACTTCTTTACAGTGATGGTGACTGAGCACTGAAACAGGCTGCCCAGAGAGATTGCAGAGTCTTCTTCTCCAGAGACTTTCAAAACCCACCTGAATTTGTTCCTGTGCTGCCTGCCCTAGGTGCTCCTGCTTTGGGAGCGAGGTCAGATTTGATGACCTCTGGAGGTCACTTCTAATTGCTTAGGATTTTTTACTACTGCTATTTTTGTTCATAATTGTTAAACTGTATTTATCCAAACCCACAACTTTTCTCATTTTTACCCTGGGTGGTGAAGTGTTTTTTAGTCTCTGCCTATAAAAGAATGGTGCATCTCCTATAATACTTATGAGACCTGGAGTTAAGAATCCTCAGCTCCCTATTTTGGGCTTTTCAGTTTCAGGTAAGAGTAATGACATCAGAAAACAAGGCTGCTGTTGGTCAAACATTTCTGTTCTAAAAGAATTAGGTTATTCCCAGAAAATAAAGAAAAAAAAGCAGATCAGGGAGTCTGGGGCAGAGGAAGAATGAGTTCTGATTAACAGAACCTGAGCAGAATAGTTTTTTAAAACCACCTTACATTAAAACTTTTTCAGTTTTAAATATCTATCTTGTAGTGTTAATTCTTTACCCAGATTGATAAAAGAGCAAAACAGGGAAACTGTGTTCAGTTTTGGGCTCCCCAGTTTAAGAGGGACAGGGATCTGCTGGAGAGGGTCCAGCAGAGGGCTGTGAGGATGATTAGGGGACTGAAGGGCATGGCTTATGAGGAGAGGCTGAGGGACCTGGGGCTTTTTAGTCTGGAGAAAAGAAGACTTAAGAGGGGATTTAATAAATGTTTATAAGTATCTGAGGGCTGGCCAGGAGGCGAGGGGACAGGCTCTGCTCACTTGCTCCCTGTGATAGGACAAGGAGCAATGGGTGTAAATTGCAGCAAAAGAGGTTCCACCTCAACACAAAGGGGAACTTCTTGACTGTAAGGGTGACAGAGCACTGGAACAGGCATCTCAGAGAGGTTGTGGAGTCTCCTTCTCCGGAGACTTTCAAGGCCTGTCTGGATACATTCTTCTGTGATCTGTGTTAGATAGTATTGCCCTGCTCTGGCATTGGGGTTGGCCTCAAGCTCCTTGGGACCCTTCCAACCCCTAACATCCTGTGATCCTATGAGACATAAGGATAAAGGATTTTCCAGGTACCAAAACTTTCCATCTTTAAAGAAATCAAGGCCTACAGCAAAGCCTTTGAGTATTTCTTAGGAATTCACATATTGATACATTGAATTTTTTGCTTGTATGTTACAGCAAATATGCTACACAAAACCCTACTCATGTTCAGTACCTGCCTCACCTAACAAATTTCCCTTCCAATTGTAAAGACTTAGCTGGGGCTAAAAATTCATTAACAGAGGCAAACAACAGCTCCCAAAATGTTCTGTTTACCTTCACTCTTCCATTCAGATACAACTAACCTTTGCAATTTTAAGCACTGGTTGTCATTAGTATGTGTGCTCATGGTTTACAATAAGTACTACTTTGCAAGAAATAAATGTGCATAGTGAAACTTTAGTTCATTGTTAGTCTAAAGTGTCTTGGTTGTTCATTAATTGTGAAAAATCCAGGAATAAAATATAGGAAAATCCATTCCGACAGCTTAATTTTGGTGGTATCCAGCTGTATCCAGTGGGTCAAGAACTGGCTGGAAGGCCGAGCCCAGAGAGTGGTGGTGAATGGCACCACATCCAGTTGGCAGCTGTCACTAGTGGTGTTCCCCAAGGATCAGTGCTGGGCCCAGTCATGTTCAACATCCTTTTTATTGATGATCTGGACGAGGGGATTGAGTCCAGCATCAGTAAGTTTGAGATGACACCAAGCTAGGAGCAAGTGTTGATCTGTTGAAAGGCAGGGGAGCCCTGCAGAGGGACCTAGACAGGCTGGATGGGTGGGCAAAGGCCAATGGGATGAGATTGGACAAGGCCAAGTGCAGGGTTCTGCACTTAGGCCACAACAACCCCAGGCAGCGCTACAGGCTGGGGACAGAGTGGCTGGAGAGCAGCCAGGAAGAAAGGGACCACGGGGCACTGTTGGATAGTAGTCTGAAAATGAGCCAGCAGTGTGCCCAGGTGGCAAAGAGAGCCAATGGCATCCTGGCCTGTATCAGGAACAGTGTGGCCAGTAGGACGAGGGAGGTTATTCTGCCCCTGTATTCAGCACTGGTCAGGCCACACCTTGAGTACTGTGTCCAGTTCTGGGCTCCTCAATTCAAGAGAGATGTTGAGGTGCTGGAACATGTCCAGAGAAGGGCGATGAAGCTGGTGAAAAGCCTGGAACACAAACCCTATGAGGAGAGGCTGAGGGAGCTGGGGTTGTTTAGCCTGGAGAAGAGGAGGCTCAGGGGTGACATCATTGCTGTCCACAACTACCTGAAGGGAGGCTGTAGCCAGGTGGGGGTTGGTCTCTTCTCCCACGGAACCAGCAACAGAACAAGGGGACACAGCCTCAAGTTGTGCTGGAGGAAGTACAGGCTGGATGTTAGGAGGAAGTTCTTCCCAGAGAGAGTGATTGGCATTGGAATGGGCTGCCCAGGGAGGTGGTGGAGTCACCGTCCCTGGAGGTGTTCAAGGAAAGACTGGATGAGGCACTTAGTGCCATGGTCTAGTTGATTGGCTATGTGATAGGTTGGACTGGATGATCTTGGGGATCTCCTCCCACCTGGTTGATTCTATGATTCGATCCAATCTCAGGATGAGAATTTAAATACATTTCTGCTGACTTTCCCTTAGGCACCATAAGTAGCTCTGTGTAACACAAACTAAAAATAGTGTGTTTCCTTGAACTCTTATATGCTTTAATGCATAATGTTAAAGCATCGAGAAAGTGCCATTTTATATGAAATATACAGGAAATATAAAATACATACATGTAAAAGTAGAACTACTACTTTAATCACGTAATATTTACTCACCCAGAACAATGTTTTTAAATTATGCAAAGGAAGGAAAGTGAATGTTTTAAAAGTTACACTAATGTTATTATAGCTTTAGTAATTCTAGAAGAACTCTGCTTTTATGTCCTGGTATCAAAATTGTGGGAAAATTCAGGAATAGCCATCATCAGTATTCAGCTATTGTTCCAATTCCCTTATGTGCAGTGCTTGTTTAAATATAAAAAGGACTTTCTTGGCTAGTAACCAAGCAATTATTCATGTTTTAAAAACATCATTTCATTGCCTCTAGGTAAGATAAGTTTATTGTGTGTATGTCTAGCCCACGTGAAACAGATTAAAATCTCAGCTCTGGATTTAGTAGTTCACCTGTGTAAGTAATTACAGATTGAAGAATAAAAGGTCCAAGGTAAACCAGATAGCTTAAATTTATTCAGACATTTTAAAGAGGTTTTAATAGAAGTTCCTCACCAAAACATGAAAGTCTGAAAAGCCAGTGGCTGATTAACACTGCAAATTGTTGTAGTGAATAAAATTAAAAGCTAAGAATTAAGAAGTGGGAATTAATAACAAAAAACAAATTATGCTTTTTCTCAGAGTAAAAACCATCCTGTCTCAAGCACAGTTTCTGAAAGTTTCTAATAAGTAACTCTAAGAATTAAAATTAAATCGTTGAGTGATTTAAGGAATCAGGAATGTTAAACATATTCAAGCAGTGGCTTGAATGAAGTAGTGAGTAAAGAAGGCAGGAAAAGAAGCTGTCCGTGATGAGTTATTTTTGGTGTTGAATGCTGCAGGCTTTAAGATGGCAAATAAAAAAGTGGGTCGGCACAATGATAAAATTATGTATTAACAATAGCAAGGGAAATTGCATGGAAATGATTCAGTTTTACTGCTTACATACACTGATAGCTTTTTAGTGGCTGAAAACATCATAAAAAAAAAACTAAGCATCTTTAATAAGAAATCAGTAAATAATCAGGTGAAACAGCAGTCACAAGCATACATAGCATAATATGATAGATGTAATTAGAAATATAAACAAGTCTTCTCAAGATAATAACAATACGTTTATAGACACACATGGACTTGTGGTATACTGAATTAACAGCAGTGTGAGAAGATACAATAGAATAGAATCAACCATGTTGGAAGAGACCTCCAAGATCATCCAGTCCAACCTAGCACCCAGCCCTATCCAATCAACTAGACCATGGCACTAAGTGCCTCATCCAGTCTTTGATAAGTCATATGGAAATAAGTCACTAATGATGCATTGGAAACTATAGGGAAAAATAAAGCAGGAAAACCTTAGTTTCGCTGTACCAAACCATGTAATCATTAAAAATAATACTTTTCATTAATAAAACTGGATTACACATCCATTTTCTTTTCCCTTGTTTCTCTCTGACCAGAACACCCTGTGTGCTGTCTTCATTTATTTCATCTCTTTACCCATGTAAATTTTTCAATTAAACAAAAATCTAGGAAGACATCTCTCAGAGAAGATGAAAGATATCCTACAAGGATATCTTACATCATCTTATTTTGAGAAGTCTTTGTTTTCAGTCAAATTACTTGTAAGGCTGTACACACAAAACAGCATCAGTGTTTGATGTTATATCATTACCTCAAGGCAGCGCTTTCTTTTGCATAGTGAGTCTGCATGTTTACATTAAAGAATGTCAGTCATCCTATATTCAGGCTACCTGTCAATTACACATCTACAGTAAAAGACTGCTTAAATAATTCACAGCAATTATTGCAGATTAGAGGTGTTGCTTCTTTTTTGCTCTACCAAGCACTATGGCTTATGAACTGCTGGCAGCACAAGTCAAAATAACTGAATTGCACAACCAAAGTCTACATAAGTGCATGAAGCACATCTTGTATATCCAGAGAACACCAAGAACAAATGCAAGTAGTGCAGAGATTTGAACACTGGTTCTGGGAGCCTGTATGCCAAGCTGTCTATAAACAGTTCAGTCATGTGAGCTTTCGTTTCCCTGACTTGCAGATGGGAATCAGAACCATAGGATCTCAGCCTTACAATATGTTTGATAGCAATCTTGCTTCTATTTATACCATTTGAGAGCTTGTATCTCACATAAAATAAGCTGCTACAGGTCTTTACTTCTATCACAAACTACACAACAGTTGCACTCGAACTTTAGAAACCTTCCCACTTCTGAGCTAGGCTCTCCTCAGGTGTTCTTTATATTTCCATTGCACAATTGAAGACATTTTCTCTCTTAAATCTTCGTGACTTTACAAGGATTAATACTGTTGTTCTCCTGAATCCATTTCCTCTTGTTCTCTGGGACTAAATATTGTATAGTTACGTGGCATAGCAAGCGTGAACATCTGCAAGTGTGCAGTTTGTGAACTTGCATATTGAACCTGCCATGGCTTTGTCAGCCCTTCTTTACATGGAGTTATTTCAGTAACTGGTTTCCGAGCTTTCTCTAAACCTTTCCCTTCATCCCACACAATTAAAAGAGGTTTTTCTTATCTACTTCCTCTTCAACATACAGAATTTTCTGGGCAAAGCTCTTTTTGTATATTTGCAGCTATTGTATATTGATCTAATCCTAGTGCTGCAGCTGCCTGACCATATCCTGCTCTGCTCTTAGGAGATGTCTCAGCAATTGGATAAACTGAAATAATATGATGTAGCATAAGTTATGCATAAGTTATTTTCCTTTTCTAGGCAAAATTTATTGGTACTCTTGAAATGACTCAAGAAAATAGAGCAGAAATTTGGATTGGCTCCACATGTTAAATAGCAGTGTGTAACAATTAGAGATAAAGCTTATAGTAACGTTCCAGATGTTAAACACCTCCAGACTTGAGAACTACAGAGAATATTTTCAGTTTGTAACCTGGCTCAAAGAAAAACTCAGCCAAAGCCACATACAAAGCTCATACTAACCAAATACTAAGTATTTTTTTCATTGCTGTAACCATCATCACAGCCTGACAACGGGCAGATTTAATACCTAGTCAAGAGAATCAGGTTTTCTCTTCAGAAAACCCCTACTGTCATCATTTAGTTTTGCAGGAATGCTGACCTAAAGAATTTATATGAACCACATTAATTTAGCATTTATATATGCAAGTTAGCCTATTATCTGACCATGATGACATATCATTGTTCACAGAGGGAAGCAAGATATGTTCACTGAATTAGAATGTTCAGATATTTTGCCATAATCAGTTTTGGTTAGTAATTAAAAGTTATTCTGCACTAATACAATAACTATTGCAATATGATAAGAAGTAGGGATGTAATTTTGTTAAAAGCTATGTGTGCCATCAATAATAGTTACATTCACCTGTATTAACCATCGTGATTAAGAAATTATTAGAAAATTAATATCTCAAGTAGAGTGGAAAAAATACACAGGGTATTCACTTGTAGCTTTCCAGAATGATGTTGGACATCATGCTAGCCTGCTTCTGTTGGAGAATTTTAAGAGAAACAACATCAATACTTTATGGTTTTAACTGCAAGGAAGGATGCCCTGTGACTTTTTACATATTCCCCGTGTCTGGCGTGAAATGAATCTTAAAGATAAAAAAAACACACAAACCCTAGAAGTATAGATGGTCAAAACTTTGGATTTTTCAGCTGTGATTCATAATAGTGACTGAATTGTGTCACTGAGAAATTTGGTCCTCACAGCAGCTGTCCACCTCCCATAGTGCAAATGTATGCCTGCCTTTAAAAGGCAGTGCCCATCAGTCTGAAAGAGGTACTTCTGTGCTCCTATGCTCACATTTGGATTTCAAAAAAATTTTGACTAAATTGAACTGAAATAGAATTTTACAGTATTTATGGCCAAAATTTTATCCTATTTTACAGGTCTTCCTACCTGTGAGACAAAGTCTTTCCTCATCTAAGATAAGAAATTCTGGAAATTACAAAGATCTGCACAGCTATAGATTATGCACTGCATTACTGCTTTATCTATTTCCACAGTAAGTCACTACAGGCCACAGAATGAACTGGTTCATACAGCATAGAGATCAAGGGACAGGCCACAAGAGAAGTTTACAGCCAGCACTAGGAATATTTGAATATAACCTGCTCTGAAGACAAACATGAGTTGTTCCTAATGCCATTCCAATAAACGAGTCCAGATATCCAGGGAGAAAGATATGAAGTAATCTTGTGCTCTGAGTGGGGCTTCGGTAGTTCACAGACAGTTGAGGGATGAGAGTAGTAATAAACTACAGGAAAAAATAAATGCTGTGTATTCTTTCCTAGATTGTGGTTCAAATCCCATTAATGGCTTTATCCTATTAGTAGGTGTGTCAGGCTGTGTAATATACTTGAATACACAAACTACTCAGAACTTTCCTTTCTCTCTCAATGCTCACACTAGACTTTCACATTAAATGTGATGCCAAGTGTACAGCAAAGAATGAAATCTGCCTTTCAGGTTACTTAGTATTTTGTATGCCCCACCCCCCCACACCTCCAAAGCTTGCCAGGTGAAAGATTTACAAGGTACAAGGCTGAGCACCTCACTTGGTTTCTCAACTGCCAGCTCTTAAACTACAGAAGGAACTGAAGAATAACCATGTGGACTTCGAGGATACATTAAACAAAGAGGTCCAACTTCAGGATAGCCTAAACCTTGCTGAACTGCACTGAATGGAGAACTGTCTTTTGATCCCCCCACTGTGGACTATGAGACAGCCAGAAAAGGAACTGCTTATAACAGGGAATAAAAAAAAAAAAAAAAAGGAGTGTCATTGGGCTTTCAGGGCCAAATGTCTAGCTGCATATTGCCAGACAAAACTAAGTGTTAAATGTTATAAAGATGAATGACAAAATACATGTTAACCTTACATTCCTCTCTCCTTAATCAACAGATTATTTCTAGCTGTTCCCTTAGACCCTCAAGACTCTTTTCAAAAGCCACTTTGGTTAAGCAGAGAAACAAAAGCTATTACAAAATCTCTCCAGCATTTTGTTTTATCTAGCACCAAGACATCAGGTCATTGTCAAGGAAAACTATTAAGAAACAGATGCTCAAGTGTTTCACTTCTTCACTGAACAACAATCGCAGGAAAGTAATTTTCTCTAACATGAAATATAGTAATGTGCTTCATTGCCTTAGCCTTCCAGCATTTATCTTTTGGCTAGTCGCTACACCTTCTCCCTCAAATTAACAAGGTCATCAACAATAAGAAGAATGGAACAGCTAACCAATCAAATAAAACGTGGAAAAGGGAGCACAGAATACTACACTACTAAAATTTTCAGAACACATTAGATGTGAATCTTTTTCATTTTTACAGCATAGTTCATAGACACCAAATTGGTGTAATTCTCTATTTCACATAAGTATTGTGCTTTTATGGGAAGAATGTCTCTAAAGCAAACCTTCAAAGTTTCCTTGAATTAAATCTTGGATTTCTTGTTAGCGGAGAATAATATACACCAAGGTACACAGATCTAATAATAAAGCTGTTTAATATGGGAAGAACTGTTACGTGAGCCTATCAGGGGGCGACAAGGCTGAAGGGCCTGGAACACAAACCCTATGAGGAGAGGCTGAGGGAGCTGGGCTTGTGTGCTAGTTTGAGCCTAGCTAGCATGTTTTGGTGAGAAGAACTAGATGATAGGCTGTAAAATGAAAACAATGGTGAGGTCTACTTCTCTCACAGTCTTGCTGAGATGTATACAAAAGAAGAAAGGCAAAACAAAGATTAGGGCATTTGCTTCTCCTCGCTGGGGAACTTTGCCTGCTGGGGAGCTCGTGGCTGCTGGCTGGACTCCATCTTGCTTTCTAACCTCACCCTCCTTTGCTTGGCTGCTTCACCTTGCTTTTAACCCTTTTGGCCGAACCTCCATTCCAAAAAATAACACATAGATAACATATAGAGCTAGTAAATTTTAAGTGGAAATGCAAGGGAGAAAACTGATCTTTTTAGGTTTTTCACTGTTCATCTTTAAATAGCATTCTACTGCACTGTATATAATACATATAATTACACTTTCTAAAAATATTATCAGGATCTATGGGCTTACAAGAAGAAAACAGCAACATTTCCTACAACTCTGAGAGCAAAAAAAATGGTGTTCATTTTATCAGTCATTAGACAAGAGATATCCAAAGCAGTTCTCCTAATAGACAAGGGCAAAAGCATTGAATGAAACAAATTCCATTTTTCACAGGATATATAGACCATTTAAACGTTATAAAGGCAAAACATTTGGATTCCTCCACGATGCATACGTGAGTTCTGCCAGAAAAATGAGTGTTTGTGTCTCAAGTTTTGGTGCAAGAGGTTTGGCACATTTCTAAGAATGTGCTTTTCCCCTCTTTAAAACAATCTTCAAACCTGGAATAATTTTCAGTGGCATTTAAAGAAAACAGAATGTATCTGCCATTTTAGAGTTACAGCAGTATAGCTACAACCAAGTTCTCTGAATGGAAAGCCAAAAGCTATTTGAGTGGCAGCAGTAAGAACATGCAATCAGATGCACTAGGCTCTAAGATGGACAATTCACAATCAGTTTTTAGATACCAGATGTCTAGAAACTTTATTGTCTTAATAGCTAGAAGAAGAAAGATACTTTTTTTTTTTCTTCTCCCCAGTACTGAATTACTGAGTCTGAAGGAGCAAAAGTAAAATATCCTATAAAGCAAACATAACCCAAAAACATTTCCAGTGAGAAACTGTAATGACAGCCTAATTTTCAGGACTCATACAGCACAGATGGGGTGTAAGCTTCCCTAACTTATCTTGAGTACCACAGCTCTCCATTCTGGATGCAGTTCAAGTTCATTCTCCAAAGGTGAAATTCAGTTGTGTTAACACCTTAAGGTATCCTTTTACCTAGTTAGAGACTCTTATAATGATTGAACAGCTACAGAGTGCAGCTACAGGAAATGATAACTTCTCTAAATGCCTGCTGAAACTCTGCAGTGAAAATGTCTCACAGTCTGGAGGTTAAAAAGGAACACGATCTTTCATTTGGATGTAGAGTTGTCACCTGCTGTTTGCAGATCACACCCGATAACAAGCGCATGCTAAGTTTTGCTGGTTCACTTTCAGATGCCATTTTTTTTAAAAGGCATGGATCAAAAAGCTTAGGAGAAAGTAAATGGCAGTGCACAAATCCTATTTGCACCCCACCATATCACTCAGATTCTATGGTCCGTCATGTTACATCTCCTGATCACCTTTGCAGCTTTTACCAGTGTCTAAGAGCTACGAGTGTGGCCTGAAGTTTTCATAGCTCATCTCTCTTCAGCTTGTAGAAATGATGTCAAATACACCTTTTTTAATATCTATTGTATTTCTTCATCTTTAAAAGAAAAAAGTAATTTCGTAAAGAGGCAATTTGAGCCTAAATAACAAAGTACTTAAAACCTTCAATACAAATTCAAATTGAGTCAAAGCCTTTCTTAAAATTGTCAAGAGAAAGACTCACAGATGCCCACTTCAACACACACATACCTGCAGCCCTTCCTATTTTTTTTTCTTTTCTAATGAAATTTGAAAGGGAAGAAAATCTATTTTCACAGAATTTCAGTCTAGTGATAGAAATGCTGAAAATCCTAACAGCTTCCACCAGCCTCACAGTTTAAAAAGACTGTGAATAAGGCAGCGTAGACTCCATGACTCTCTGAAGCTCACTTCATGTAGAACATTCATTTGTTTTATTAGTGATATATTTCTCTTGAAGATGGTACTCAATGTCACTGCACTCACAAAGAGATTTGCAAAGAGACACAACTCATGCTGAATATAGTATTCACAGTTTCAATCAATTTTAAATTACTTGGTTTGTTCAGTTGCTACTAGAAACAGTTGACAGCACATAGCAAAACTGTACTGAGATATGGAATGTTCTGCATCATACAGTGAGCAAAAGAAAGAAAAAATGATTAGCTATTATGTGCCTTTGCCATTGGAATACTTTCAGTAAATCATTGCTGCTCTATAAACACAAAAACTGACAAGCAGTTGAGGGCCAGCATTGTCCAATTGAAAGGAAAAGGAAGAAATTAAATAAGAGAGGACTACTCTCATTGGAGGTTTAGTGGAAATTATGGATCTTACTGACTTTCTTAACTACCTTACTTACCAGTTTGATAAAAATAGAATGCAAGGAAGGCAGAAATTACTATATGATGCAGTGAATGCTTCAACTAGAGAAAAATCCACTACTTTTCTTTCCTATCACACTTTAAAAGCAGAAGTTTTACTAACTTCTATTTTCACCAAATTTAAAGAACACTATTGTACCTTCTTGATGTCTCTTTTTTAGCAGTAAGCAATTCCAGCTGGTGAGCAGGCTACCAAGCACTGTGTCCTCTAATGTCAGAAAACCCTAAGGAGATACCAAGAAAGATGAGTATGTCAGACATGCACTACCCTAAACTGTTTCATGGGCACAGAAACAGACACACATTTTGGAGCCTTTCAAGTATGAAATGGCATTTTTTGAGTCCTCACAAGTTAGTTTCTGCTTCAAAAAATATAGAAAAATAATTAAATTTTTAAAGATTTTTTCCCTCTGAACAGTTTCTGAGTGCACACTGTGCCATTTCCAGTGATTACAAATAGAGTAATTTTCTGTTTGGAAACTCTATTTTATGGATCTGAAAGTACTTTGTGTGATTTGTGGTAAATTAAATTATAAGAGTCAGTAGAAACCAAGTGATCTAATTTAGCCCTGTGTCTAAGTAGGAAGGACTGTAATATGCTTCACTGCTTGTGTGTCATGCTTGCTTAAACACAAACTAGGTAGGTGATCCCCAAAGTGCAGGGGAAATGATTAGTGACTGTCTGAAAGCAGCTAGCTATCACTGACTTAGAAATGGGAGCTGCAAACTAATTGTACCTTTGTGTATCTCTTTCTGAGGACAATTCGCTTCTACGCCATATGCTGCCTCATATTATATGTAGTCCAATTCAACTTTCCTATACAGGAGAGAAACCTGGGACAGCAGCAATGCATCTTCAGCTTCTAAAAGGGAAAACAAAGACAAGCAGAAACTCAGTCAAAAGGGGATTAAAAGTATTTGGTGAAGAAAAAAACCAAAATATTTATGTACAAAACAATGACTATTAAAAATATATCAGAAATCAAAAGACGTTCATTAGAAAAGAGCTAAGAGAAGTAGAAAGACATCCTTAAACACCAAGTTATTTTTAAATGGGAAAACCAAAAAATGATAATTTTATCACAGAACTAAAAAAAAAAATAAAAATCATTTCAGATGAAAAAGACCTCTAAGACCATTGAGTCCAGCTCAACTTACCAAAACTGTGGCTGTTAAACCACATCCTTAAGTGTCACATCTATAAACTGTATTAAAAAAATGACAGTATCTTGTTTCAAATTATTTCTTCTTTGCAATATTTTTTTTGGGGGGGGAAACAATAGCATCAGCACATTGCCTGGAGGCAGAAATGCTGGACATGTATTGCTAGGTCGCAGTTTGGATCAAAAGTGCAGTACCACTGTACCATTTCTGCTCCCAGTCGGCACAGTGCCTTTGGTGCCTTTGTACTGCTTATGGCCTTCTGGTTGTAGCTTGTTAGCTTGCCTTTCCCCTGCCTCATTCTCCTTTTCCTGCCAAGCTGCTGTGGCTCTGTTTTCCAGTGCTTCTGGACAGTATTTTCCCCCATGGCTCTCATGCTGTTATTATGACTTTTAGCTCATAAACCTCAGTATTGCTACTATGGGTAGCTCTCAGAAGAAGAAACTAACACCCACATGAGAATTATCTCCCCTTTCTTCTATTTTGTAGCCCTAGGTTGTAGCTCTTGCATTAAGATTTTAATTTAACTCACATTATCCAAAGAAATAGATCCACAAATGTTAACATCTAGTCAGCACACATCTCCTCCTGTTAAAAATGTGTTCCAATCAGTGCAGATACCATTATAAGTAAAACAAACAAACAAACAACACAACGGGGAGCTTTGAGTGAGTCCTGACAAAAAACTTATGGTTACCAGAGATGAAGTCTCCAACTGGTTCACCAACAGAAGAGGAACAAGCTGAATAGTGTCATATTGCCAGGAGCAGATGGTATTCACTCAAGAGCTCTAAAAGAACTCAAATGTGAAATCACTGCAGTGTGCAGCTCATCGTTAAGGTCAGCCTCCATACCAAGAGGTAGCAAATGTGACAAAGTCTGATGAAAATCTTGTCAGAAAGACCAAAGAGAGATGGTCCAGGAAGGCTGACCTTCATACCAGCCAGATAAATGTCATAAGGAATAGAATAGAAAGGGAAGATAGGTGTATAAACCAATATGCTGGGGTCTGTTTCCCTAAGGAGCAGTCCTGTCTTTTTTTTTGAACTCAGAGCAGTTGTATGAAACTGTGAACAGTGAAATACACTTGAGCTTCCCAAATGCTTTCATGTTGTTTCACTAAAAGCTATTAAGGAATTTAAACCATTGTGAGATAGGAAGACCTTTTGAACTCAGTTGTGAGACAACAAATGAAAACGGTGATTAGAATTTGGACTAGAAAAAGGACTGTCCAAGGCAACATACAGGGATCGTGGAGAAGGGGTCACAGTGAGGCAACAAAGTTTAAGTGATGATTTAAAAGTGTTCAGAGTATATTTGACATCATTAAATAGAAACTAACATGTACAAAAATATATCTGACTATCAGATTAACGTTGTCTAAATTAACTGCTGAGTTTCAGTGAAGAGATTTGAAATGTCTCCTGGCCAGAAATATCTGAGGGTTGCTTATGAGAAGCATAAGTGCTGGTGATAAAACCTTTTTAATACCAAAAGAAGCATGAAAATCATTAGAGTTGGAAGTGCCAGCAAAGAATCAAAGAGAAAAGATCTTCACTACAAGCTACAGGTGGGTGCTAGACAATAAGTAAAACACAAATAAGATGCTAAGGATTACTACAAACATCACTGAGAGCAAGGCAGAAATTATTACAGTAATATAATCACGGTCAATTATTGATCTTTAAATAACGCTACCGTGGAAAGCGCATAAAATCTAGTTTTAGAAGCAACAAAACCCCAAAGACATATGCAAAACATGCTACATAAATTAACAAAGGCATTACAGAGCAGTGAAGAAAGATGGCTGCAGAGCATGCATTCATTTTCATGTTTACATTTTCATACAGAACACATGCAAATAGCCTCAAGTGGTCCTTGACTGAGAAGGCAGAAACCATAAATATCAGCACAATCTGCTGCAGGCAAGTGCCCTGGTTGAATGATAATTTGCTGGTACACCACAACTCCCCACCCGACCAACGTCACAAACCTTATGAGATTGAGCATAACAGCAAAGAGGGAAACAGAAAGAAACCTTGTCCACATATCATTTCAACTGCACAACAACTGAACTGTAAGTGATGGTATCATTGCAACTGGACTAACAATAATTATTACACTATTAATGCGCTAATTAAACTAGCAGTAAAGCATTGGCCTTGCATATTAAGTGTGTTCCTCTTGCCTGTAACAAGATCCTTAGTTTAATGAACTGGTAGGCATTCAAGCAGCCTATTTCACAAGTTGAATGCACAAACTGATAAAAATCCACTAGTGCAGAAAGCACACAAAAAAACCCCAACACTCTGTCAGATTTGCAAAATATTTTAGTGTAGTTATTTTAGTTCTCTAGTTTTTAATACAGTTAATCATCTAAATCTAACTAATACATGAATTATACAAAGAAATTACTAAGTATTTAAGCTGAAAAATCCTCTGATTTTTTTTCTTCTCTGCTCCCTGACCCCCAGGGCATAGAGCTGCTACTCTGCTATTTCCTTAGCCTTAACTCAGAAAAAAAGGGTTAGGAAAGTCACACACCTCCCCAGTGCAGAAGTTGAAGGCTGCTGAAATTGGCTTTGCATCTGGCATATTTAGTTTGTTGGTAGTACAGTGCAAAAGGTAAATGGGTCTCCAGAAAAGAGGGTGCTGTGGATTTTCCATCTCAGTTTCAGTCTGTAGAACTGATGGAATCCTGAACATGCTGGAGGCCTCTGAAATAATTTTAGCCATGTACATAATGTGCTTTTCCTTGTGTGCTAATTCAAAAAAAGTATTTAATGGGATCTAAGAGTTTAAAATATGGTTGAGGCATTCATAGAATGGAATTGTAGTTTAGGCTATAATAGAACTTTAAAAATCACCTGGTCAAACCAGTTCTCAAGGCAGAATTATCTCTGAAGTTGGAACAGGATCACCTACAGCTGGTTGCCCCACAGCCATGTCCAGATGGCTTTTGAGCATCTCCAAGGATAGATACTCCAGGTAACCTGTTCTAGTGCTTGATTACACTCGTTGTACTTCCTAATGTTTAGATGGAGTCTTGCCTGTTTCAGTTATGCCCATTCTCTCAGGTCCTGTCAGTGAGCACCGCTGAAAAGATGCTGGCTCCACCCTCTCTCAACCCTTGTTTAGGTATTGCTACACATCCCAAGCCTCCTTTTCTTCAACCTTTCCTCATATGAGAAGTGCTACAGTGCACATTAGCATCAGAGAGCATAATGCAGTAACACGTGCACACATGGTTTGTCAGGCAACATTTACACAAGCTAAGGATAAGTGTAAAAATCACAAGCAAAAGATTAAAGCAAAATCTTGAGTATTTTAGCAGATTCGATAACTGAGAATAACTTACAAGGAAAGATTAAGAATATATTTGCAGGATCAAAAAGTATGTATCAAAATACCTGTGAGAGGTCAGCATAGTCTTTATTTTAGCTGAGGCTTAATGTATTGCGAGACTTCAGTACCACTCACTACCACCACCACCAGGGGAGTGGGCGTAACAGTTTTAATCTATGGACATGACCCACAGTTATAGATCTGTTGAAGCCTCTCTTTTTATGAACGGCCTGAAATAAAACCAACTCCTAGCTGACACTGCACACAGCTGCCATTGCTTTGCTCAATAGAGGGAGAAATGGTAAACAATAGTAACACAAGTGCACATCTGAGATTTCAGTTTTATAAGGAATAATGACAGCCCTAACATAGTCCATTAAACTACTCTAGAATCAAAAAGCATATTTCACAGACTAGCCAATCAAATTTCAATGTGTGAACTACAGAAGCTAACTTCTTGCTCTCAAATGTTAAACAAATCCAGAGAGACTGAAACATAACTTCACATACCACAGTTACTGTACTAAGTAAAACTATTTCAGGAGCGTGTGTAAAAAGTACGACATTTATACAGAGTCAGACCACATCCAAGAACTCTTAAGGCCTAATGGTATGTTTGAAAAATAGTTTTACAACGTGAAATGAACATAAAAATAGGTCAATTCATCTTTGAGATTTCAAAAGCCACACATAATGGAGCAGCATGGAAAGGCCTGATTTATGAAGTACAGTGAAATCACACCCTGAATTTTATATCCATTTCAAACCCCTGCTGTGACACATGAGTCAAACAAATCCCAAACAAAATGAAGACAGCTTATGCTTCAAATCAGAGCAGGATTTACCACTTTGTAATAATACTATAACTTAGGCAACACATAGCCCATTTTATCAGTTAATCTCTAAGCTCTTCACCAAAGCAGTAGTTCTCATCCTGTTTATGGTAGAATGAAAGACCAGGACTACATTCCTGATTTTATGAATATGGCTGAATCAGCTCAGTCCTTACCAATACGGAGAGCATTCCATATGGAATGCTGAAGATGCAAACCAGTGGAAACCATACAAAGATGCAAAGAGATGATACTTCTTAACCTGGACCCAGAAAGACTAAGCTTTGCAAATATATACACAGATGATCCAGTTCTATCTTCAGATTATCAATCACTAAAGAAATTTCAGCTGGGCAAGTTTGCTAATAGAGCCTTGTCCATATGTTTGTATTAAATAAGGAGCTGCTAATTGCACAACTAATTGCAAACCTTTCAGTAAGTCCTGAAATATGGGCAAACACAATATCTTTCAAGGGTATCTATGGAAACTAACAGTTTGTACTGCCACTGCTTGCAGACTAAATGAGGGCCATAGCTGTGACTGTATCACACGATGAGAAAATGCCCACTTCTGTTTGCAGAGTGCACAGGTTAAAAGTATTATAGTTCCTGAGAGTGGTGGATGCTCCCTCCCTGGAGATGTTCAAGGCCAGGTTGGATGAGGCCTTGAGCAACCTGAGCTAGTGGAAGGTGTCCTTGCCAATCACAGGGGAATTGGAACTAGATGATCTTTAAGGTTCCCTCCAACCCAAACCATCCTATGAATTGAGTCTGCAACAACAGGTATGTATACATATGTGTGTGTATATATATATGTGTACACACACGTAAAAAAAGGATTGGGAAAAGGAAAAAAATGAAGTAGTTACATAAAAATAGAAATCAACTGTACCAGAGTTGAGGTAAAAACAAACAAAAAAAACAACAAAAAAAAGCTACATTGTTTTTATCCATCTAAATATTGGCACATGATAAAATGTCATAAGATTCAATTATGAGTACCCCTGGATAGGAAAGGAAATTGTATTTCAAATTCATGTGCATACTATTTGATAAAACTAAAGAAACATGTCAAATGTGTCAAAAAAAACCCCAAAACTAAGAATTAGGATGACCTTACTTGGATGTTTTTAATACAGTAGTAATGAGTCAAAATAAAAGGGGATTTCAATTTCATGACTGCTTTATGTGTCTAACACAAAGAAATTTCTAGATTATTCTGTAGATGCTGACAATAGCTTTTACTATGACATGATTCCATATGGGATGCAGTTAGTAGTATGCAGACTTAATTAATCCTCCATATTGTTCCTTGTCACACTTGTCTGTTAAAAAACCTCTCAATCTTATCATGCTGTGCCCATTTTGAACAGCGTCGGCAGGTATACACCAGTCATTTTCAGTCTGAAAGTGTTCATCTTTATAAGTATCGTTGCTTGATGAGGATTGCCAGATTTTGATTCAATCCACAGGTATAGAGGGAAGCTGATTATCCTCCATGGCTTAATTATGCTATCTGAAACCTGTGTTCACTACAGGAGATAACTCCTCTGGGTTTTTTGTGCATATAGAAAAACAATAAAAATTAACTCTAATCTCAAACTATATGTTATTAACAAGAACTCACTAGAGATTAACTGCTCTTGATTGCTGAAATGATCTCCAGAGGTCCCTTCTAACCCCTATCATTCTATGATACTGCAACCTGTTCACATTGTAAATCGCTCTAAACCACATCAGATAATATAACACTGTTTTTCGACACAGCTTGAGATTAATGCAAAAAATTACACTCAGTAACAGTTCAGGTCTTGATGTCTTGGATTTGTTAACTTTAGGGCCAATGTTTGTCAGACACAGAGTGGAAGAAAGAGGCTGGGGAATAGCAGCAAACCTCTCAGATACCACAGGGAGGAACAATCTGTATTATACAACATCAATGAGAGAAAAGCTGCCTCCAATTATAAACAAAGATGAGAGAAAAGAGCAGCTTCACTAAAAGTAGAGAAGCAATTTTGAGACTGGATAAGATTTGTTTTGGTAAAGGAAAAAAAAAAAAAAGACAAACAGATATAAAAATAAAATAAAGGCAACTCAGTTCTCATGTAATATGTATACACCACACCCACACTTCAGAAGGAACTGCATAGTCACAGAAACATACAGCTACTTAAGGAATCAAATCACAACGTTGAATCTACAAGAAAGGAAGGCCTGACCAAATACTCACTGGGATCCATGGCAGTTCTGCTTGGTATAGGTAGGGGGAGTTTTATTAATATACTCCAGACAATCATAGCTAACCACAGCTCATTTTCAGAAGGGACATCTTAGCTAGACACAAATACGTAGGTGTTTGTCCTTCTTGTTGTATCTGTCGCAAAACTGGTTTTATGGCATAACTATTCTGGTGATTATGTTGGTCTGCTCTGACATCTAATGTAATTTACAGTAGCCTTAAAACTGCTGTAAAACTTACCTGCTTGTCCAAAACATAAGGGCTAATTTTGGCTGCAGCTGAAATAGGGCAACAATGCCTCTCCTCCAACCGCACTCTGTAAGCTAAGGGTTGACAAGGTCTTTATCACCTGAGGTACTCTCCACCGTGGAAGAACTCTCAGAGACTAGGCAGCCAGTTCTCTCTCCCTTTGGCTCTGCTAGTTTTCTAAAGAAGGAATTAACACCACCTTTACATAAATGCAAGCTGCACTGCAGTGCAATCCAAAGGCAAGACAAAAGTCTATTTGAAGTTCTCCACATTTTATCCTTCTACCCCTCCCATTTTTTATACCCCTTATCTGTACCTTACAAGCATAATTCCCCACTCTCTTTTCAAGCATAGCAATTCAATGCAAATGCCTGAAAAAAATCCACTTTACATTCTGATGTGTGTATAACTGGCTTAGACTGCAGAAGGCAAAATAAAAGCCCACCACACTTTTCCTGTCATTCATAGGTCTAGCTTCCACAGTACCCATAGAATTGAGCTTCTCAAGTATCTGCCTGAACCTTACACCTAAGAATTCCACTATGTAACAATTTTAAAGATAAATAATGCTTACACCTAAGAATTCCACTATATAACAATTTTAAAGATAAATAATGCCATACATTTTTTTCAGGATGAAGAAAGAGAGAAGGATATAAAGGAAAAGGACAAGCAATAAGGGATGAGGACAAGGCACTGAACTTCACTATCCAAAGCTTCTCTTGTGAAGCATTGTCATACATCTTCTCACCCACAAACACAAAGGAAAAAAAATTTAGGGTAACTTTCAAATTTTGTTTGTGCTGTTTTGTTTGTGCTTATGTCTGGGGAAGTATGGACTGGTGTTTTTTAAGTGGTTCTGTTTTGCAGTTCTACTTAATAAACAACATGTAAATAGGCTAATATTAAGTACATAGTGATAAGGGGTGACAAAGCCTATTAACATTGATATAAACTGATTTTCCCAAAATCCACATACTTCATTTGGGAGTATTCTTTCAGTTTCAGACTTCTTCAGTTATAATCCAAATTTTTCAAATGTAGCTTTCTACATTATTTGCTGCATCTCTCATCTTTTCCCAGTCACTTCCACCATCTTTTCTGAACTTTTTATTATTAGAGAGGGCTTTTTCATTATGGATGAATCACAGCAATGAAATCTTAAACAGTTTTTAAAACCAAAGTTAAAAAAAAAAAATCTCTTCAGAAAGGCTATTACATGAACAGGAAAACAGAAATTGAGCAGTGAAATCACTGTCATAGGTTGACATCTGGTCTGTTGCTAGTCACAGGATCACAGGATGTTAGGGACTGGATGGAACCCAAGGAGATCATGGAATCCAATCCCCCTGTCTAACACAGATCACAGAGGAACACATCCAGACAGGCCTTGAAAGTCTCCAAGGAAGGAGACTCCACAACCTCTTTGGGGAGCCTGTTCCAGTGCTCTGTGACCCTTACAGTAAAGTTCCCCCTTGTGTTGAAGTGAAACCTCTTTTGTTGCAAAAGCCATTCAAAACTACACAACTATTCAAAACCATCTCTCATCTCACGCTTTCTTGTCTTGACCCAGAGGTTTTATCGTATGCTGTTTCTCCCTCACTTCTGTGTTGAGGGAGGCAAGTAGGTTACTCTGTTTAGATTTAACCTATTACCATTACTTTCACAAGATTATGTAAAAAACTTCCATTACAGAAGAGGTAAAGAAATTTACATTTCCAGTTACCACAGTTTGCCAGACATCATGCTACACTGCAACAACTTGGCTACCTAAAATTCTTGAAGCCTTTGCTTTAGAACAGGAGTCTAAAGTATACAGTACTATTTTTCACACACTGGATGTTTAGGGGTTTGGGTTTTTTTTTCCCTGCCATAAAATTGTTCTTGCAATCATCATCTTTCTCTTCTATATTTCCCACCAATATGAGGTATTTTAAATTAAGAACATCTGACAAAATCCACACAGCATGATGAATTTATAATCAGCTAAGCAATTTTCAGACTCTGAGATGCTCAAAAGTACTCAGCACATCACTTTAGAAATTTTAATGAGCATCATTAGGGCAAACATATTCTAGAGCACGCACTTGTGCTAGTTTGAAGCTAGCTAAAATGTGTTGGTGAGAAGAACTAGATTACAGCTTGTGAAAGGGAAACAATGGTGATGTCTACTTCACTCATAGGCTTGCTGAGATGTATAAGAACAAAATAAGGGAGATGCTTTCTGTCCAGGCTGTGGGCTGCATTTCTCTCTCTAACCTAACCTGCCATCTCTCTGATTAAGCCACCTGCTTCCTAACGTGTCTGATCCTCCAATCTTCCTAGGGCATAAGGCAAGATCTGGGGTAAGGGAAAAGGGTGGGAGGAAAGGTAGAAGGGCAGTTGAGAGCCCTCCTGGGGACTCGGGTTTCTGGGAGGAGTGTTGTGTTTCTGTATTACCTTTTACCTTGTATATTTCTGTATATAACTGTATATACTGTAAATATCTGCTTGTATATTGTGCTAAGCTGTTAAGTATAAAGCTTCATTCAATTTCCAGAGCCATCTGAGTCTAGTCTGGGTGATTTCCAAAGTGTGTGGGTGGGGGTGGGTAACACCCAAAACATCACACCACTGAAGCCTGGGAACTGTTGAATGAGGAGTTTATGATCCTTATTAGAATTGTGCATATTTTTCTTCTTGTGATTTATACACTTTAGAAATGGCTGGAAACCTGATTCAGCATGCCTACAATTAACCTTGTAAAAGATAAAACCTGGTCTTAAGCTCAATTCTTCTCAGATATTCTTTTCCCCCCACATTTGCCAGTGGAATGGGCTGCCCAGGGAGGTGGTGGAGTCACTGACCCTGGTCAAGAAAAGCCTGGATGAGGCATTTGGTACCATGGGCTAGTTGACTCGATAGGGCTGGGTGCTAGGTTGGACTGGATGATTTTGGAGGTCTCTTCTAACCTGGCTGATTCTATGATAATTAGTATCTATTTCTTAAGAGAGACTTGCTTCTTTCAAATAATCTGAGAGATTTGGTGTCACTGTGTGGCTTTAAAAGGCTTTCACAACAATAAGCACTTTTTACATAAAAATTATTTTACAAGTAGACACTACATTATCAGAAAGCATTTTATCTTACTGTGTGCTCACTACTGCAGCAACAGGGTGCTTTTTCTCACATTAGTTTTGAAAACTAAAGCTTGTTTCATCCATTAAAATCCTGTATCAATTATTGTGTTCAAGACTGCACAATACATCAACTTTTTTTTCCAGATATCAATTTCATCAACTTATTTGCAAAACAGTTAAAACAATCAGTTCCTTATATCCCATATAATCAATAATAACCAAATAGCTAGAAAGACAGAAAGCAGAAGAATTAGCATCATCAGGGAGCTATTCAATGACTATAGATTATTTGTGGTTTTAATGTGATTGACCAAGGTTCTGTATTCTCCTATTCTCCTGTATACTGGTTTCTTGGGTAATTTTATGTCACAAAATCCTACCTAGTGAAAGACAGAAACACAAGAATTCACCACAAAAGTGAAATGCTGGATTTAGACAACAATACCTGCTATACCAGGCTACACACAATGCATGTACACAGTGTATCAGCTACACCAGCCTTTAATGCTATTTTATCAATATAATTGGTTTCCTGGAGAGTTTGTTGATGCCCCAAGCCTGTTGGCATTTGAGACACTTGGAAAATGCCCTTAAGAATATACTTAAGTTTTAGTCAGCCCTAAAGTGGTCAGGCAGTTGGACTTAGATAATCATTGTAGATCACTTCCAACCGAAAATATTCTATTTTAATTTAGCATGGACTGAAAGTCTTACGGAGTGCACTGTGGGATCTCATTTCTACAACTAAGAGGGAAATGCAAACCATAAGTTTGGCTCTTGCTAAATGAAGTTTCATTTTACTTTGCTAAGAAAGAGAAAAAAGATGAAAGAAAAGTGTAAAGATTTGTTTTTTAATTAGCAAACTGAAAACAAGTGCTGGTTTCTGAACAGAATACATGTGAGCATACACCTGTGAGATATTACCATCTCTGCATATCAGCCTTTTCTGAAGACTAAAACCAGAGCTGAATTTAAGCCTGTTGCCACAGATGCACAAAACTTGCAGTCTAAGGGCTTTTCTGTTCTGAAGATGTTCTTCATTTTGAGAGTCCCTTTCAATCCAATCCAATCCACAAATCTGTGAACACACCACCCCTACCCTTGGTCTTTTCTGTTATAACTGGAGCAGAGATAATTCTCAATTTTTTTCACTGGTTCTAGGTCTCAGCTGACTTGTGGCTTCTTCCTGACAGGAAGCAAAAGCTTGCGCTTGTTGCTACACAAATATTCAGGATGCACACTGAGCCAGTCCGGGGCTGCCAAAAACCCAGCCAGAGTTGTGCTGTTCAAGAAGCAACACGTGCACAGTCAATAGCACAGTCAGCTAAATTAACGAGCCCCAGTGAAGCCAAGTGGCCTGGATCATCTGTGCATCTCCTTTGCTCACACTATGATTAGCGGAGCACTGCCTTCCTTGTCTTTTCTTTTTAAAATTGTCCCAAATCTCCTCATTTCTTACAAATAAAGGGTCCATCCACTGATGGATTTTTGCCCATGTAAGCACTGCTGCAAAGGCTGTCAGTCAAATACAAGAATCAAGGTTTAGCTGTTGCTCACCTGAAAGATTCAAAATTATAGCAAAGATGTACAAATGCAGTAGGTAGCCAGGAGGAGGTTGCTCTCTTCTCTCAGGTGGCCAGCGCCAGAACGAGAGGACACAGCCTCAGGCTGCGCCGGGGGAAGTTTAGGCTCGAAGTGAGGAGAAAATTCTTCACTGAGAGAGTCATTGGACACTGGAATGGGCTGCCCAGGGAGGTGGTGGAGTCGCCGTCCCTGGAGCTGTTCAAGGCAAGGTTGGACGTGGCACTTGGTGCCATGGTCTAGCCTTGAGCTCTGTGGTAAAGGGTTGGACTTGATGATCTGTGAGGTCTCTTCCAACCTTGGTGATACTGTGATAGGTTGCCTTTTACATTTGGCTACAACCTTTTAAAGCCCATTCCCAACTAGAGTACAAGTGATCTAAGAGGAAATCCTGGGGGTAGGGAAACTGATAATCTCCCATGGGGCCTTATTGTGAAAATTCTAATAGAAAACAGTGGAGATGCACTGTACTATCCATATAAAGTGTTGGTTGAAGTCAGGCCTCATTAAGTACCATCAGTGTACCAATATGGAAGTGAAAAATACCTGGATTATATTGATAAGGAAATGCCTTTAGTATGCAACACCATATTATAGACAACAAATTGCAAGAAAGGATTATTACACTTCCAAGGATTTAAATCTACACAGCAGAAAACATTAGTTTTGTAAGATAGAAGAACTTCTTTATAGTTTCAAACTTACTAAACAAAACATTACACCAAGCTGATACCAATCTGTTTAGAGACAACTTTTTGTTTCAGTTCTAGACTTCTACAGAGCATATGTCTAATAGAAAGTGGGTCTGGAAGAAACTTGAGAGATGACTAACTAAAATTATAACAAGGGACTTAATTTTCACAAGGCTGCAGCTCCCCTACAAACCCCTGGATAAGTGGCAGAATTAGTTCCATTCCAGTGGCATTAATCTCCAGATTATCAAAGCTCACTAGCCAAGATGGAGAGCTTTTCTGAAAATTTAAACATTTATCCATCCCCTATGGGTGGATATTATGAATAGAGTGTGTTAAAAAAACTGGCCTTTGCTCAGTGCAGTGAATGCTTCTATATAGACTCATGGAATGGTTCAGGTTGGAAGGGATCTCAAAGATGACCCAGTTCCAACTCCCCACCATAAGCAGGGACACCTCCCACTAGAACAGGTCACTCAAGGCCTCATCCAAGCCAGCCTTGAACACCTCCAGGGAGGAAGCATCCACAACCTCCCTGGGCAACTTGTGCCACTGTCTCACCACCCTCACTAGAAAAAATCCTTTCCTAACATCTAGTTTAAATCTCCCCTCTTCAAGTTTAAACCCATTACCCCTCATTCTGTCATTACAAGACCTTGTCAATAGTCCCTTCCCAGCCTTCCTGTAGGCCCCCTTCAGATACTGGAGAGACACTACAAGGTCTCCTCAAAGTCTTCTCTTCTCCAGGCTACAGAGCCCCAACTCTTGTAAGCCTGTCCTCACAGCAGAGCTGCTCCAGCACTCTGATCCTCTTCATGGCCTCCTCTGGACTCATTCCAACAGTTTGATGTCCTTCTTGTGTTGGGTGCTCCCGAACTGCAAACAGTACTCCAGAAGAGGTCTGACAAGAGCAAAGAGGGAGAATCCCATCCCTTGCCCTGCTGGCCACACTTTTCCTGATGCAGCCAAGGACATGGCATGCACACATTGCCATTAGTCTTGTCATTAGTGCTTTTATTAGGGTCAGGACTTCAAACTCTGCTTCGAAGTGAGAGAGAACCCAATACAGCCGTGTTAACATCAGCCTTTGTTGCTAACGAGGTGCATTATTATGCTACAACAGTTCAAGAGTTATGTTTAGCTATTGCTTCCAAATATAGACTAAATCAGAGAAGTTCAGCCTGGAACTGAGTACCACCAAAAAACCAAACAAACAAAACCACCCCACCACCAACTGTAAGAAAGAAAAAACTAAGTTAAAATAGAGCAAGAGGAAAATATCCACATTCCTGCTGAAAATAGCTCTCTCCAGCACAGCATTCAAGCTGAGCATTAAACCTGCTCTCACAAAACCAAGCTTGGTGAACTGAATTGAAAAAAATCAGTCCTATTTGGGAAAGTCTGCATGACAGTTTTAGCCATACCCAGAACAAGGTTCCTCTAAATCACATTCCTTCTCTCTCTTGTACTAGAGAGGCAGATATATGAAGCAATGTTAACTTCTAGAATGGACTACACCCCACAGAGAGAGGAAATAGTGTATTTTGCTCTAAACTGAAGTTGTCCCTGTAGTGCCCTAGCAAACAAGCAGTGGCAATGCATAATTTGTAATCTTGAAAAACAAAATTGCTTCAGGCTTTTTAGCATGGCTCCAAGTAGAAAAAATATTTGGGAAGGAGAACACTTTACTCAACATCCTACAAGACCTGTAATTGAACAAAACTATTAAGAAATTAGAATAAACAAACAAAATGCTTGAATATTTTCTGTAAGATAAAGCTTAATTCCTGATCAGTAGGATGCACATTTATCATCTTGACACAAACAATCTTTGGCTTAACTGTCACCACTGACAAAATGTTTTGAGGTCTCCGAGACACAGTGGAGATATTTTTGATATCAACAAACCAAGAAAGCAGAAAAATAATCACTGCTTTTCATTTTCTGTGTGTCAAGTAATTTCCTTTTCCAGAAAAAAAGAGATGTGTGAAATACAGTAAAAATTGCTAGTTTTGGAATTACAAGATGTTATGAATTAAAACAACTCTAAAGTCTTTTTGCTTCCATTTGCAGTTTTTACTTTTTGGCATTATTATTAACTAGAACAGCAATTAATCATATCAAAATACTTCAGAGCTGTGGGAGTTTTTGTTCATATTAATCATTAAAGTTTAATTTATACTTCATGATATTTCACCCTGACTGGGAAGTGGAAAAACAACACAACAGTTGTTTTTCCCACAATTACATGAGCAAAGAAATGTTCATTCTGAGCTTTCCATAAGGATCTTAAATATAATTAGTACAGAGGAAAAGAAACACATGGAAAATAAGGGAGAGGTTGTGAGTATGAGCTCTCACAATGCAAAGATTATATATTTGGTCTTATGGTTGTTTTTTTTTTTGTGAAGGTTAAACTGTATATTAATCTTTTGCATTGGTATACAGGTGGCACCAAAATAAAGGCAATTTGTTTAGAATAGATTTTCAAAGAGCTATTTCTAATATTAATATGTTAAGTAAGCAAATCTTTCCTGAAATATTAGGAAATCAATTAAAAGATAGGAAGAAAAAGATTAATTCCAAGTGTGACAATAATCTGTCAGAACCCTTATAGAATCATTAAAAGGGGGGGAAGAAAAATAAAAGCAAGCAGATAAGGAAGACCTTGCAGAGATCATTTAACCCAAATCTCTGCCAAAAGGCAATGTTTCTTCAATCTCTGAATTTTGTCTGAGCTTGTGCTTGAAAAAGTTAGGGATAGAATTTCTGCAGTCTCCACAAAAGAATGCATGCATCATCTTTTGTCAGTTTATTTTTTTTCTGTAATATGCAACTTCAATCACTCTTGCAGTGAACTATGGTTGTAGAGAATTGGCTCTTTCATCCATGAAGTTCCAGTTTACATATTTTAAGACATGTCACCTGTCCTTCCAGTCTTCTTTTCTAAGGGGTAAGCAAATCCTGTTCTCTTTATAACTTTTAAATCCTTTCAATCATTTCTGAATCCAATTTATACATCATCCTTCAGACCTAAGGAGAGGGACAGTCTTCCTCACAAAGGTACAAATTGTCCCACAGAGAGCTTTTTAATAGACCTTAGTTTTTAAAGCATGTAACACATACTAACAAAGTTCCCTTACAACTGATCTGCAGACAGCCAGAGACTAGCCTAGCCTGAGAAACAGTCACAGCCATCTCAAGGATGCCAATAAGGCAAATACATTTACTATGAAGCAATGCCTGAAATATCCTATTACAATTTTCCATTTTAAATGCATTTTAAGTTCATTGAGTAAAAAAACCAAACCACAAAAGGTCCTGAAACAATATTGGATTTACATTTCAAAGATGAGACAATAGAGTACTCCAGATAAACCCTGTCATTGCCACAACCTGCTAACGTTACAATAAAATCACTTATAAAGCATTAATTTCTTAATGAGCAGCATGTAGCCTATACAGAAGGTCAGTTCTGGAATGGGTCTGTTCCTGAGGCTGCTGCATGATAGTCATTCTTCCAATTTATTGGAAAACCAATGGGGCAGATTGTGAGAATACAAACCCATCAGACCAAATATCTTACATCAGTGAATACTCTATACAGTAGATAAATATGTTGCTGTCGCCTAGCTCCAGAAGATGAACCCTTACAATGAAGTTTGGTACCTAAATGAAAAACACTAATTTGAATTTACTGTCACTAAATTAAACTTTATTTTTTATTTACAGAAAATTAGGTTTCTGTCCTCTAATATCTTAGGCTAAATTGGTGTCACAGGTAAATCATAGCCCACGTTTAGGAGTCACTGAGTAAAACACTACTGCTGTATGGTTGTTCTATTTACTTCCATGCTGGGTCTGAAGTTAGTGAAGAGACATTTATTGTTATGCTGAGTAGGGTTGTAAAACGGTGCTGAAAACATATATTATGAAGCACTTACACACTTAATTCTTATAAAGAAGTGCTCCTTTCCTATTAAATGTGCCAGGACAGGGCACATTTTCTTCATATGCCTATCTTCACACAAAGCCACCTAAATTGAAAAGCCTGCTCCACTCAGGAAAGACCATCATTGCAGTGAGAAAGGCTGACATAAAAGGGCACTTCACTTGTGATGTGGCAGTTCAGCACCACTGCCTTCAGTCTTTCCTCAGGTGGGTCCCGAGATGTTTCACCTCCTCAGCCATTTGCTCCTGCACCTGCCATTATCTGCCTCACTTGGCCAGTATAACCATTTGGGAAGTTATGTTGTAAACTGAACTGACGGTGATGGGTTTGGGTATTACCTGCCCCCCACACCCAGACTAGACTCAGACAGCTCTAGAAATTGAATGAAGCTTATTATTTACAGCTTAGCACAATATACAAGCAGATATTTACAATATCACAGTATCACCAAGGTTGGAAGAGACCTCACAGATCATCAAGTCCAACCCATTACCACAGAGCTCAAGGCTAGACCATGGCACCAAGTGCCACATCCAATCCTGCCTTGAACAGCTCCAGGGACGGCGACTCCACCACCTCCCTGGGCAGCCCATTCCAGTAGCCAATGACTCTCTCAGTGAAGAACTTTCTCCTCACCTCAAGCCTAAATTTCCCCTGGCACAGCGTGAGGCTGTGTCCTCTTGTTCTGGTGCTGGCTGCCTGAGAGAAGAGAGCAACCTCCTCCTGGCTACAACCACCCCTCAGGTAGTTGTAGACAGCAATAAGCTCTCCCCTGAGCATCCTCTTCTTCAGGCTAAACAATCCCAGCTCCCTCAGCCTCTCCTCGTAGGGCTTGTGCTCGAGGCCTCTCACCAGCCTCGTTGCCCTTCTCTGGACATATTCAAGCATCTCGATGTCCCTCTTAAATTGAGGGGCCCTGAACTGGACACAGTATTCAAGGTGTGGTCTAACCAGCCCAGAGTACAGGGGCAGAATGACCTCCGGGCTCCTGCTGGCCACACCATTCTTGATGCAGGCCAGGATGCCATTGGCCCTCCTGGCCGCCTGGGCACACTGCTGGCTCATGTATACAGTTATATACAGAAATATACAAGGTAAAAGGTAACACAGAAACACAACAGCCCTCCCAGAAACCTGAATCCCCGGGAGGGCTCCCAACTGCCCTTTCACCTTCTCCCACCCCTCTCTACCTTACCCCAGACACTGCCTTGTGCCCAAGGAAGAACAGAGGGTCAGCCAGGGGGGTTAGGAAGCAGGTGGATTAATTAGAGACACGGCAGGCTAGGTTAGAGAGAGAAATGCAGCCCACAGCCCAGACAGAGCATCTCCCTTATCTATATTTACACTCTTGTTCTTATACATCTCAGCAAGCCTGTGAGTGAAATAGACATAACCATTGTTTCCCTTTCACAGCCTGTAATCTAGTTCTTCTCACCAAAACACTTTAGCTAGCTTCAAACTAACACAATTACCTTTTACAAAAATAATCTACAAAGATTCTCAGTGATCAAGAACAATCCAGCATTTTCTGTTTGATACAATTCTTGAACTAATGATTCTTTAATCATTCATATTTAGGAACTGACTGGATACACATTTCCATTGTCCTGATATATGTTATGATGCCTTTATCCAAGCCTTAAGTGTCTGGCTGAAGAAAACAATGAATTAATTGAATTCTTAACTAATATAGGTCCTTGTAGATTCTACTGAAATAAGTTAGCAAGCCTCTGTGGTAACTGTGAGTTTCCTGTTAAAGTGTTTTAATGATAACGAAACATATATTTTTTTCTTTGGATGGCTACCTCTCAACTCCATCCATGGAAAAGCCACTAAAGAATGTCTCTGTTAATCATAAACTCAGTTGAACAGTATCCTTGGGTGTTTTTTTTTTACTATTATGGAGATTAAAAGTGCATTCAAAACTTGACTAGGGCTGAAGTTGTAGAATGCAATCAGAGAGAATATTGTGCCATTCTCTTAGATTGTCAAAGCCCTATCAATGGTGGCCCTATGGCTAAAGCATATTGATTGCATTCCTCCAGTATGGCCTCATCTGCATTTTGACAGACATGCATTCTCTCTCCTTCTCCACTGGGACACTGATGAAGCTACTAACTGCACCATCAGGTCTCACAGACTTCCATGAGTTTTCTGACTTGTTCATCTTCCACTGTAATTCTGCTCCCTCCTGAACTCTCTGTTTAAGCACAAAGCCATAAGAAATCTTGCTTGTGAGTACTAAGTCTAAAAGAAACCCACTGTTTCAGCCTCAGCTGTGACTGATATCACTCAGACACCTGTCTCCCATTTTCCTCATTTGTTTTTTTTTTTTCTTGTTGCCCTTGAAACCCTTTGCTAGTATCATCTCTAGTTTATCTTTGATTTTTCCAGCACCCTTCCAAAGTTTCTCTCTCACTCCTTCATAGCCCATCCCTTACATATAACCTTCCTGAACTGGATCTCACTCAAGAGTTACTTGCTTTGACAAGTTTGTTTCTTTTCATGCCATCATCTTTAATTTAGGATAGACCATTTTTGTGTTTGGAATAAACTATCCTTAAAAGACCTGGCAAATCTCCTGTCACTCTTTTCCATTCAGAACTTCTTCCCACAGGATGTCTACTAGTTCACCTTAATTAAGCCAGAATCTGTTTTCTAAATACCTAGAGTCTATATTCTGTCAATGAAATTTCTGATTCACTTCAGGATCTTGAAGTCCCCAATTTATTTGTTGCTACCTCTAAGAGAAGCCTATATTCTGTGGAGAAAAAGCATTAAATACAGAACATACAAAACATTTTATCTTACCAGATCACACCTCCCTAGTAGTAAATGTCAGTTTTGTTTCCAAGACAAATATTTCAAAACCTCAGACTTACGCTGACCATGAATTCAGAGTCCATAAGGATACTCATATTCATGTGGTAGCCAACCATGCAAATGGATGATCATCAGATTCATTTGGTAGCCAGCCATGAAAGTGGAAATTAGATGATCATCTGAATTTTAAAAGGTCAACAGTTCGCATTCTTATTTGTCACAGGTTAAATATCTCCAGTCTCAGTTTAATGGAGCAACTGCATTTTAAAATCTTGGAGCAAGAACAAATGAGAAATACAGTAAGTATGAGGTTTGCTTAGAGGTTTAAACATAGTCTGTTAAAACTAACAGTGAGATAGGCCCACTTAAAACTATGGAAGAGAATGCTGTATCTAAGTTAACTCTGTGCATTGGTTGTGAAAAGGAAAGCTGAAAACACGTATTTCAAGCACTTCACACATTTGATGAGAAGAAATCCTATTTAGCCAGGTAAGTGAGATTTGCCATTGGACAAAGTTTTCCAAGTACCTATAGTCATATTACAGCCAGTGAGGATCAGAGTCATCGTGTAATAAGGTCTATGGAGTCCTTCAGCTCAGTATCTGGTAAGTACCTGACTTAGGGTGAGCTGGTCCCTGACTAAAAGCTAAGCCAAATACAAATGCCTAAGCTAAATGTTTTACCTGCTAAGTGATTCCCATAGAAGTAGGGAATCCTTCCACTTTGTAGAAGTACACCTCTAGAAAATGCACATTAGTTGAGCAAGGAAAATTTCTGTTGTAATGCTCTTTAGGAGCGCAGTTTCTATTGCATATGCCAACATAGCTTCTACCATTTCTTCTCAAAAGAAAGACAGGTATTTTTGTGAGATATTTTAGTGAATTACAGATTAAACTGCCCGAGTTATCAGCATCAGGGAATGAAGACAATTGCCAAAAAGAGATCCACATTCAAGGCAATCAAGGACAAAGAGAGCAAGTACTACCTGTGTTTTGTTAACTCACAGATGGAGAATCGCTCCAAATGAGAGACACATGACAGACAAGATTGGTAGAGACTGTGGAAATTGCCTAGTCCACCCTGCCCTGCTCACTTACATAGAGCTCTATATAGTCAGGTTTGGAACACCTCCAAGGATTAGGACTCTATAATCTCTCTGGTCAAACAGTTCAGGTTCATCGTCCTTAAAGTTTCTTATGTTTAAATGGGATTTTCTGTTTTGATTTAGTGCCCATTGCTTCTTGTCCCTGAAGGAGTCTGGTTCCACCCTCTTACTCCCTCACATCAGGTATTTATACACACTGATAAAACCTCTTGTTACATGAAAGACGATTCAGTTGCTTAGTATTCTTTGTGCCCTACACTGAACTTGCTTCAAGAAGTCCAGATCATTCCTGCAGGGAGAAGCCAGAACTGAACACAGGACTCTAGATGTGGCCTCCCTAGTGCTGAGTAGAAGGGATATATGACTTGCCATGACTTAGTGCTCTTCCTAATGCAACCCAGGGTAATAGATTTTTTTTTTCATCTCAAAGGCACATTACTGGCTCATATTCAACTTCTTGGGCAACAGGACCACTAGGTTGTCTTCTGCAAAGCTGCTTTGCAGCTCTTTGACTTCCAGTCTGTACAGGTGCACGGGGCCATTTCTTCTGAGGTGCACGACTTGGCATTTCCCTGTACTGAACTTCATGCAGTTCCTTCATCTACTCTGCCACCTCCCTCTAAGAGACAACAGAAACATCTGGTCTATCAGTCATTCAGTTCATCTGCAAATTTCCTGAAGATGCACTCTACCCCACCATCCAGTCCTTAACCAAGATGCTAAGAAGGAGTTGAGCCAGTGTTGATCCCTGCAGCATACCTCTAGCAGCTGGCCTTCAGATGGATTTCACTCTGTTGATCACACCAAATTGCAGGAGTTCATTCTGTTGATTTGTCTAGTACATAATTCATCAACATGCCAAGAAGGATGTTACAGGAGACAGGACTAAAAGCCTTACTAATTTTGAATTATTTGGGGGGGGAAGGAACCATAACCAAGAAAACAACCAACAGCAACAACAACATAAAAACCTGCCCAATTATTTTTAATACTAAGAAAAAACAAAAGTCCAAAATTCATTCCTCCACTTTATCAAAGTACACTAAGTTACGAAGGAAAAAAATTCTGAATGTAAGCACTCATCTCCATATTTTCGTTTTCTACTCACCACAAAGCATGTGAACATTTGTTATGATTTATTAAAGATACATTTCATTACCAGGCAATCAAAAGGAGCAAATATAAAAATACTCAGATTCTGCTCAAAAAATAGACTAAGAAAAAGTTTGTATTTTTCTGACCTTCTGAGAAAGACTATTTTTTTTACCCAAGACAAGAGGCATTTGTGACAGTAGAGAAAATTTAACACATAATACCACTATGATCAAGCTGATTTTTCCTACCATGTCTTTCCAGATTGATAGACAACAACAAAATACAGCAGCTCTATTCATGGAAGACACACAGTGAAAGGATAAATTCTCAAACATAAAAGAAAACTAAAACATATTGAAACAAACTTGAAGACTATGATTTTAAAGAAGGTTTTCAAACTACTGTTGAAGAAAGCCCTCTTTGAAAGGTGCATGAGCACATTTCCACCTGGAATAGTTAGAGCACGATCAATGGAGTAACCATAATCACCACATGAGATTCCAGGTTTTTTTGTCTAAGAAGGTGTTTCCCAAAAAATCTTATCTGTCCTTAAGGGCAGAGAGGACCTCTTTGTGTATATCCAGAAGTAAATTCAAAGTGTTGGGATAAATAAGCTTAAATCACAAAACAGCAGACCCTTAAATCTGGCTATGTGCAGGTAAACAAGGAACACCATCATTAAACATAATTTATAACTACATTTCACAGTATCACACAGTATCACCAAGGTTGAAAGAGACCTCACAGATCATCAAGTCCAACCCATTACCACATAGCTCAAGGCTAGATCATGGCACCAAGTGCCACATCCAATCCTGCCTTGAACAGCTCCAGGGATGGCGACTCCACCACCTCCCTGGGCAGCCCATTCCAGTAGCCAATGACTTTCTCAGTGAAGAACTTTCTCCTCACCTCAAGCCTAAATTTCCCCTGGCACAGCTTGAGGCTGTGTCCTCTTGTTCTGGTGCTGGCCGCCTGAGAGAAGAGAGCAACCTCCTCCTGGCTACAACCACCCCTCAGGTAGTTGTAGACAGCAATAAGGTCTCCCCTGAGCCTCCTCTTCTCCAAGCTAAACAATCCCAGCTCCCTCAGCCTCTCCTCGTAGGGCTTGTGCTCAAGGCCTCTCACCTTCATAGTAAGGGAGGTAACCCAGATTTTCTAAGCTTATGTCCTCTTTACTTTTGAATTGTAAAACTTTCTTATGACAACAGCAACTTATTTCTAAATCGCAAATTACTTTGATAAATAACATGTAGAATCTCATTCAGCAATCACTGCACTTATGAGTCATCTTAAACCTTTCACTCCAGACTTTTAGATAACTAATTTGTCTCACACATAACTTCCTATCCCCAAGATCAGTATTCTGGTCATTCAGTATTTGCCTCCTTACCATGCATCCGCATCAATACTGGCATGAACTTCTGATCTAGAAATTCTACACACTATCCTGCACAAACCCAGCTTGGGCAAGTTGAATGAATGGACCCTTAATTTTATTATCTCCCCTGCACCAGTGTTATTTAGCATTACCCAATAGAGCCATAGCCCTCTAGCAGATGACAGCTTACCCAACAGTTATCAGCATTTTCTAAGTGGTCTGGCAGAGACCTAGAAAAACATCTCAGACAAGGCCAAGAACGAACCTGATTTTATTTGCAGAGAGGGCTACAGCAAAATTAGCCAATCTTTAAAACCATGATAATTTAGATTTAGGTATAATTGCCTCTAATGTGCTCTCTTGGAAACAGAGTTATTTGCCAGCAGTTAGAACGGAATTAAACAGAAATCCCATCCTGCTTTTGAAATAATGAAAGTAAGCATCAGTAGCAACACATTCATTTCCAAACTTGTACCTATAAATGAAATCCCTGCTCATCAGTTTAGGGAAGATCATAGGCATTGACTTTTGGATAACAAAGTGTGTTTTTCTCAAATATGTAACACATCTAACAGAAGTTGCCCTGGTGTAGAAAAGCAAATTTCACCCCTGCAGTATAAATCTGGCTTTTAACGTTCATTACACTATCTTGCTGCCTTTTTTTCCCCACTCCCCGTGAGCAAGTCAATTTTCTCATTTGCAAATCAGCCAACAGACCATTTCAGAAATGCTCCAAGCTGGGCACTGTGTGTGACTGAAGATACCAACAAGGAGACACCAGCACTGGCTGTGCATTTTCGCAGCAGCTGAAAGGACCCAGCGGCTCCCACAGGGCAACCAAGCACAACAAACTGATCATGTCCCTGGCATATTTAACTGCAAGACAAACTGTTTTCATGAAAACATGCTGGAAAAAAACAACAAAATAGAGAAAGTACATGTCATTAACTAAACTTTTATTTACTGCCCTTTCCTGAAGAAAACGTAATTGTATTGGTTAACAGCCTGCTGCAGCAACAAGACAATAATTAAATAAATAATCACATGAATGTGATTAAAAGCTTGGATTTTTCACACTGTCTATCCCTACCCCCTCTTGCTTAAGCAAGCCATCCTTTCCATTTTCCTCTGTATAACTTTTCCTTCCTGTGGGATAATTGCCTGACTTACTGTGAGACAGCAAGGCAAGCTGATTTAGCATGCTTCAGGTCCAACGTAATTTACAATCAGCAGGTGTTTGTATAAAATGAAGATCTGCCAAGCTGAACTGCCAAAGACCTGAAGAAGGGAGTCTTGTGAAGATAAGAAGGCCCTAATTTAGTTAAAACTGATGAAGCAGAGACTCAAATAATATAAACACTCAACTTCAAAACAGATTTTGGGGGACAGAGTGCTCAAACAAAGACCTTTGCCTCATTAACTGGAATTTTAACATTAAAGATGGCACACCTTGGTATGTTAATGAGCAAAACCATATGTGACTGTTACCTAACTATCCTCCCCAGTCATGTCAAACATCACCCAGGAGGCAGGAACAGCTGGGGCTAGGGTATATAGGGTAGTTTGGAAGTTCTTCCCCACCCCTTCACCACACTAACTCAGCCATCTGGAAGTCAAGGAATGAAGTTATATTTGCAGCATGGCACAAATATGCAAGCAGACATACACAATATATACAGATATGTACAACTATATACCATTATATACAAGTTAAAAGTAATACAGAATTACAAAATCCCTTTTCAATAGCAGAACAACCCAGGAGAGCTTTCAAACTAACTCCCCTCCTTCTTTCCATCCCCACCCTTATATTGGAAGTCTTACATGCAGGGCTGAGATTGCCAGATAAGGGTTAAGAAGCAAAATTATTAGTGTTATACGGGTCCAGGCAAAGGAACTAGAAAAGCAAAGAGGCAGCCAGACAGAGACAGATTGACTTTGTTTATGTTTCTTGTTTGTATGTCTCTCAGCAGAACAAATGAGTGATATAGACATCACTATTATCTTCTTTTCACAACCAGTGATCTAATTTCTCTCATTAAAATATTCCAATTAGCCTCAAACCAACACAGTATAAAAAACACAAAAGGAATGTCTTTCAAGAGAAGAAGGTGGCAGCAGGTGTGTGCAGAGGCACCTGAACCAGCACAATTGAGGTCAACAGACTATGCTCCTTTTCCTCCACCCAGTACAAGGAGACCTTTCTTGGTAAGAATTGCATCTTCAATATACAGCTGAACCTTTACTGGTGTTTCTAGTATCTACAGGAGCTATTGCACAGATTTTCATCTCCAACCTGGATGGTATCCAGGTGTGATGGTTTGGGTGTTACTCGCCTCTCTCCCACTTAAGAAAATCACCCAGACTAAACTGAGCCCCTAGAGATTGAAGAATAAAGCTTTATATTTACACCTTAGCACACTATACAAGCAGATATTTACAATATATATACAGCTATATACAGAAACACACAAGTTAAAAAGTAATAACAGAAACACAACAGCCCTCCCAGAAACCGGTGCCTGGGAGGGACTCCCAACCACCCTTCCACCTTCTTCTCATCCCTCTTTGACTTAAGTTCAAAGTGAGAGTTTGGAGGGTCGGCCAGGCAGGTTAGGAAGCAGACAGATTAGTCAGACAGCAAGTTAGGTTAGAGACAGAAGTGCAGCCCAAAAAGCCAGAGAGAAACTCTGTTATCTGTGTTTATGTTCTTATTCTTATACATCTCAGGAAGCCTATGAGTGAGGCAGACATCACCTGTTTCCTTTCCACAGCCTGTCATCTAATTCTTCTCACCAAAATACCCCAGCTAGGCTCAAACTAGCACACCAAGTTTTATTAACGTGACAACACCTTGCAGTCAATTTTTTGTCACTGGAATCCCAAAACTGTTCTATCTGTTGCTTTGAACAATTAAACCATTTGACTGGTTTAAGTTTCTGAACCCATGTCAGTGTAAGTCATTCTTAGGGCACTCGAAAGACAAGCAAACTTTAATTTCACCAAATAGTTATGGTAAGATTTCTGGACAAGCAGAAATTGGGATTTTACCCATAAACTGACACTTTCTTTTTATAGTGGCCAAGTATTGACCAACAGATAAAATAGGCATAGCATGCTCCTAGTACCTCTTCCAAGCTTGTGGCTTCTATAGAATCACTATATTTAATATTACTATTCCCAACAGTTGAGGATCTGGAAACTGTGGTCAGACTTCTTCAGTCTGAAGAAGCAGGTGCTTCTCATTTCAGTAAGCATTGAATCCACAAGGTTACTAAAGCCCTAATCCCTACTTTGTCTCTTGTCCCTTTCCAGTCGAAGAGTGATCATAGTGCATATACAAGAGTTACAGCTTGGGCATTTACATCTAGGAGTGGTGTTTGGACCAAGACTCCAACCTTCAAGACAGACTTTTATTGCCAAAGTCAGAGCTTACTTTAGGAGAGAGACATATGCTTATACTTTTGTGTTTGTTGGCTGTTGTGAGCAACCCCATTCCATGTGCTCATGGTCATACACATACTTTGATTCATGAGGTTCAACTCAATTTATTGTTTTCATATTGCATGCATTCCATTGTTGACACACTGTACAAAATGGAAAAAATCTGAATAATTACATAGATCATCTGCTTAATACTGTGGTCAATTTATAGAATCAACCAGCTTGGAAGAGACCTCCAAGATCATCCAGTCCAACCTAGCATCCAGCCCTAGCCAATCAGCTAGACCATGGCACTCAGTGCCTCATCCAGTCTTTTCTTGAACACCCCCAGGGACGGTGACTCCACCAACCTGCCTGGGCAGCCCATTCCAATGGCAAATGGTATAAATGCAAGCAAATGTCAGGCCTAAATTGCTTTTTTTTCCTCCACAGAGTTGGACCATAATCTTGTGCATCTCTCAACACCTGAGACAGAATTTCCCTACTTACAAAGAGGAAACTCCTATTTTTGAATGCTAACCTATGGATACTGTGAATAATTTTGAATTAAACATCCTTTGAACTGCACTGCATCTTGTCAAATGAGCTTTTTAGTCAAGAGAAGAAGCTTTACAAAGAATAAAAGTGATGAATAGACAGATTATTAAGGGAAGCAGAGGTTCAAATCCTTAGTCTGCCTAATCTAACATGTTCTAGGAAGAAAAAAGAAACAAAGAAAAATAAAAATCTGTTCTGGTTCTTATAGAACAGTGTAAATGAACCTGGGTTTCCCCTGTGACAGGCCAATTACCTAATCACAACCACATGTTTTGATACATAAACACTGATTTACTGATTTTGATAATTCCATTTCTGCTGCAGCATTCCAAAAAGTTTTGGTTATGTTCCAAGGTGAAATGAAAACAAATGTTAGTGTTGCTATGAAATAGAATTTCTCTAGCTGTGACACGCATCGAAATATGTTAACAAAGCATATTATACTTTAAAACATGAGTTAAGGGGGCATGTCTGCATTACAGTGTATGGATGGTGTAGACAGGTGTCAATGACAATTTAGATTAAAATAAAAGCTGTAAATAATAGATCATAGTGAGGTCTGAAAAATTTGACTGCTTTGATATCTCCACAGGCTTGCAAAAATCTACCTTGCATTCTACTTAGCAAACATAGCAGTTCTCACTGGTCCTTCTCTTCTGTGGCAAGTATTATGCAAGTGAGACATGAAGAATTTTGTCCACTAATTAGATCATTAGTGTACTAAAAATAACCCCATGAGCCAGGTACATCTGTACTTAGATGTACCTAGGCAGGAAATCTGTCTGGTAATGGAAGCTGTTACTGGCAAAGGACAACAGAGCAGAAGGCAGGAAGATGAGGTTGTTCTCCTGTTGTTGTCATGGTGTCTTACCCTTCCCAGAATTTCAGTCCAGTAGAGACTTACTTCTCTAAGAAGTATTTCAGATGTTCACATAATTAAACAGAAATACATTGCAGGACTTCCAGTTCTGTAGATTCCTAGTAGTTACTGTTCTAGTCCCTGCAGTCTCAAAACATATTGCTCTGTTCAATGCCATCTTTTCCATCTAGCAGCTTCTTTCAGAAGTTTTGTCTGGATGCATAGTCTCTCAGGTTTTCTGTAGAAAACCTTGATATTGAATCATGCCAGTACAGGGTTCATATTATCTCAACCCAAAGAGTGCACTTAGAACTGGGTCTCAGCAGAAGCAAATTGAGTGTTTCTGGATGTGTCTCTAATGGGCTGCAACTATCCGGTATAATGGCAGCTCTTGTTAAAGCTTACAGAAAAGCAGGTCTGATTCAGCTATCTCCACTAGGGTCTAAGTCTAAGGCACAGTGACAAAAAATTTACTTTTAAGATAAAAAAATTATTTCAAGTTTTTGTCCTAATGAAACATTTAAGGACACACAAAGGAAAATTATAACATATACAGAAGATTCATTCCTATCCAATGAAAAAGCCGTTTATAACTAAAGATATGGGCATATCTGCTTGCCTGTTATAACAAAAGTACCATGTAATATCTTTATGGCTTCATAGAAAATCTCAGTTTAAAGTCTCCACATTTCACTTAAAAATCTTTTCTCTTGAATTGAGACTGATCTTGTTCTTAGAGTTGCTTTATATTTTGTTTAATCTAGTGAAAAGCCATAAATGCTACCAAGTAATGCTCCTGTACTCTAAAGGCACACAGAACCACAGAGCCTTCTGCATCCAGTGAGAAGAGGACAATAATCTGAAAACAAGCAAACCAAAAAAACCCCAAACAGCTAAACAAAACCAACCACAAAATCCACCAGTTGAAATAATAACAATAATAAAGATAACAAAGAGAGAAATAAACCCCCAAGGCAAATTATGCACATCGCAATTACTCACCACTCTCTGACTTATTTCTGAGCAGCAATTGGCCCCTCCTGGCCAATGCTAGACCATGGAAGTCATGTTTACCACAGAATACCCCTTTGGTTAGTTCAGGTTATGCTCTCTCACAGTTTCTAGTGCACCTGCTCACTCACTGCCAGAGCAAGTATGGGAAGCTGAAGGATTTTTAACTTAGGACAATCACTACTTAGCAACAACTAAATTGTCAGTATTTTATTGATGTTATTCTCACACTAAACCTAAAACAAAATTGTACCAGCTACAAAGAAAACAGTCAAATCTCTCCAAGCTAAACCCGAAAAAAATCACACAACCAGTAACTCAGTGCATGAAATCTTCGCCTTCAGAAAAACAAAATAGCTAAACAAATACATGTTTTGCTTATATAGTCTAGATTTTTTCCTGTAATCTAACATAGAAACTGACCTTTCTCATAAGCAGAAGGGGAAAAAAGGAGCAAAAGAGGAACAGGAACGGGGACAAGGAGAAATAGGTTGAGTATTTTTATAACGTTTAACCTGTACTGCTCATAGGGACAGTTGAAATGTATCCAATCTATTTCAAGAGACTGATTTTACCAAAAGAACTCTGCAAAAGTTTCCCCTTTCTTCTTGAAATAAGAATTTACTATCCTTTAAATTGTCTGGGTTTTTTGTAGATCATTCAGTACCCTGCGTTTCCGAATTTGTACAGGGAACACTTCAGTCACTAAAAACTTGACTGAACAACATATACATCTACTTTATCCACTGATTAATACACAAGTGTCTAGATTTATTTTCCCTTCAGTAACTACTAAAATCATCTAGGTTGTGAGCAGGTGTTCAGTAGCTGCAGTGGTACATCTACATCCACCACTGGAAATTATCACTTGTAATAAGGGAAGAAAGGTTCCAAAGTCAAGAATATTCAGTTGATTTTTAACTGAAACGCAATAGCAAGATGTTTCACTTTAGAAGGAAGTGTTCTTACCTTTCTTCTTCTTTTCCCCAAGTGGTAACTGCACAGCTCACAGTTGGCATAGTTACAAGGTAGGCCAGCTTCAGAGCCGAGAGAAAGCAGGTCTCCTGAATATGATTGCTCATAGGTAGTACCTATAAAATGAATTTGCACCATAAGAAGAGTCTGTTGGTGGTGAACTCTTGACTGTCAGATAGAGTGCGCAGGGTTTGTGTTCAGCACCCCTGGAACAGAAAGCTCAGAAGTAGCCTAGAAACTGTGGAAGGTCTTGTCTTTTCTATCTTATTTGAACAAGATATGTTTACTCAAAAATAAATCTCATATTAACTTTGTACTAGAGTAGTTGGGAAATGTATCTTCTACAGGCAGATCTCATGGAAGAGAACATTCTTGCTAGCCAGCTTTCCAGTATTGCTTTCTCACTAATATCTTCAGCATTCCTGAATTCACTGCACAGAGAGAATATATCCTACAAGAACAGCTCTGTGAAGATAATGGATGAAATTTCAACTATCCCCTTAATTTCACAAAAATCTTGCCTAAAGAGTACCATCAAATCTTAAACGTAAAAATGTTTGGAAAGAAATAGTAGATGTAATTGCTGCGCTATTTGTTTATTAGTAGAAATTCCTGCAACTAAACTTCAAATCCTGTCTCAAGATAAAAGCTTCTCTGAAAAAACTGCCATCATCAACAGTAGGCTTGGAATCAAATCTGTTCTTCTCTGGGTTTCAAAATAGGTTGGTGATTTTAGTCAAATATTTAACAACAAGCATGTACTCTGGCATTTAATCAAGCTGACCTGGACTTCTAACACCCGCATGTCATGTCATCTGCATGAAAAGTAACCTAAGCCTAATGCTGTTTACTTTATTGGAGATGTCTTTTTCATTTATTAGTTCATTTCATATGCCCACACCCCTGCTTTATACAGTGGTCAAAACAATCTAATATCATAGCACTTCCCAGAAAGTCAAACATGCATACAGACTTTCCTGAAGCAGTTGCAAGTCAAATAATTAGGTTTTGTACTAGGAATTCTATGTTTTTACAAGTATACTTCCAAATTTAATCCACTTTGTACGTCCATAAACAGCATAAATGTGAGGAAAATCCCAATTTCCAAACGTTGTTCTTACTCTTTCATTGATACCAATATATGATTCATGTAATGCTATTTGCCATAAACAGTTACAAACTCAGTTCTTGGAAAGCAAGCAAATGAGTTTCAGCTTAAGTTAGGAAGGACAAGCATAAAAAAAAAGCCCCAGTTCAGTGAAAAGCTTACAAATGCAACATAAATGACAAAATATACTAAAGCAGAAGTAAAAAAAAAAAAAAAAAGGAAAAACAAAATTAAAAGTCCAGCCAAAATTATTTTTTGGCTCACAAATTTAAAGCCACTCCTGAGAGTTTTAAAAATTCAGGACTGACAAAAGCAGAGCACTCTGAACTTCTTAGTGCTTTTGATATTTTGTTTTTACAGCTTCAGAGAAAAGCTGTGTTATAAATTGATTATAGTTACATTATTATGAGTATGTTTTATAGCTAAGTAATCCCACTTGTAGAGCCAAAGGAGAATTACCATCTTATCCAAGTAATCACATCATCTAAGTATTATCATTTCCACATGTTCATGGACAGGAAAAATATGACATCAGTTGTGTCAAGATTTCTTAATCTTATGCCTTTTTTTTTTTTATTAAATTCTGATCTTTTAGTACTCTTGAATTTGTAATCTAATTTGATATTATAATTACATCATTAAGTTTCTCACAGTGTCACATATTCACGTGAAGATTTGAGGCTAGCATACAGTACATGAATTATTGATCACCTCTTGTCAACATCCAGAAAAATCTCAGAGGTTTCACAGAGTCATAGAACTTTAGAGGTTGGAAGGGACCTTCAGAGATCATCGAATCCAACCTCCCTGCCAAGGCAGAAGTCAGTTTCATGAGTGTATGATTAGGCCATAGGGCTACAAAAGGTTCATTTCAAACAGACTTTTTATCCAGATGTTTCTTTCTTGCCAAGTATTTGCCAAGCAAAAAACTGAACAAAACCAAGGCCTTTCCTGTTACTGAGTAGATAGTAACACAAAAGTTTCTCATATTTTTGAATTCACAATATAGCAGTACACATCTTCTTTCAAAAAAATGCTCTTTGGGGGGCAATATTTGCCAAATTTCTGATTGAACACATATTCATTAAAATAATAAAAGGTTTAAAAGTACTAACTTGTACTGGGGATACATTCCTGTCTAACAGCAGAATAGAGAAGAGAAAATGTAACAGCTTGCTGGTTACCTAAATCTGACTGCAGATATTAAAAGTAAGATAATGTGAAAAGAGTAAAACAGAAGAAAATTAACAAAATCAGCCAAAAAGCATGCATATATATTTACAAGTCAGATAAGGTCAGCTTCAAATATTCCCTGATCCAGGAACATACTCAGACTTCTAAACCAAAGACCCAAGCTCAGATGCTGAGCCCTGTAACAGCCACATGGCTTGGCAGCTAACCCACACTTCGATATGCTCTGGATTACTGCAGGCAACAATTTCCTATAGTATTTTGCTACAGCCATCAGTGTAGGATCTAACTGGGGCAGAGATTAGCTCATGGTCATTTTTTGTTTAGCACTTTGAATGAAACCATGGCAGTCTGGCTACAGAGACGAGCAGGTATGTACACTCCATGCTTGTCAGGCTGAAGGACCACTGATTTTAGGCAGTTTTCCTGGTTATTTCAGTAACACAATAACAGCATTAGAAACCTCACAGAATCGCTAAAACCTGTCCCCATTACTCACATACTCTCTGCCATGCACTCCACTCAGAATATTCATTTGCAGAAGACAGTATATCAAAGCTAGCATTTCGAAGAGTGTCAGCCAGTCACTGAGACACAAATGGGTTCTCTATGCATTATAAATTACCAGACAAGAGGGAATATTTTGTTATTTGGTCTGTGTGTAGAATGAAAAGCAGATAGGAGCAGCAATGGAGATGTCAATTCCTGGTTGTCAGTAGGCCACTCAACTGAGCTCAAGCCTCTTACATTGTTTGCCTATATATTGTCCATTATTAATAGCTACAGCTTGAGTCTGCTCTTTTTTGTGTGTCAGTCCGTGATTCTACAAAGGAAGAATAAGCAATGGGATATGTTGATCCTAGATTTGTGAATGTACATTCAAATAAAAGATGAGCCACTGATAAAACAGAAAATTATATTACAGGTTTCTGTACAGTATCCTGCTGATAATTTTTAATTACTTCTAAGTAGTCATACCAGCAAGTCCTTGTATTTCAAAGAACGTAGGTGTTGTGGTGGGCCTAACAGGTCCAAAGCAGGCTTATACATGTCCTGCCTTGACTAGGCATGTTTTCTGCTCCACTAGAGAGGCAAGCATGGGAAACAGACACAAAAGAACCTGGAGCCATTGAGTCTGGCCTGCCCAGTGTTCTGTGGCAAGGTACACACACTTAGCTTGTGCCTGCCTAGTGCAAGGCCTGTGCTTTTCCCAAATTAGGGAAAAGCGAGCCTGTGGCTTTGCCCAATATGGTAAGGTTTGGCTAACTGCCATCCTGATTGGCTATTCTTGTGTCCAAAGGGCAATTAATCTTGGCCCACATTGATAAAAGGAGATACGCAGATAAACAACGTGCTTTGCTCCCCTGCTCTTTGCCATGCTCTCTCTGCTGCGCCCAGCCGTGCTGATATTGCACACTGCCTTATTGCTTGCCTGGTAAATTCCACTGCCATGAGTTACCAGGAGCAGACCCTGAATGCCTGCACAGGATTGGCCTGTGTGGCCAGTGTGTCATCATGCTGAGACTGCACAACATCCTGCCTCTACATCTGAAAGTCCTGCTTAGCAGCCTGGGCATATATACAGATAGTCCAAAAGAAGCCAGGAGACAAGGTCAGAGATCGTCTGCCTCTTTCCCCAGAAGCCGGGAAGATTCAAGCCTCAACGTCCCACAAGACAGAATCCTCTGAAAGCATTTGGACACTGTCTGGACTGTGGCTAAGCCCCACAAGTGGGTAATAATAATTTGTGAGTAAATGCTTAAATGTCTCTTTGGAATTGTCCATTGCCTCTGCCAAAAGCAGAAAGAGCTTGAGCCCATCTACTAGGCAAGTCACATATTGACCACAAGTGGCATTTGACCATGGGAATCTTCCAGTTCAATTATTGTTTATATATTTTGCTGGTTATTACTAGATCTAGATATCATCCATAGAATGTTCTGGGTGACAGAACATTTGTATCCAGAGACCTGTCAGATGAAAAGCATCCTTCTCATCTGACTGAGCTGCTAACTGTAAAATGGAAAGCCTTTTACTCTTGTCATTTAGAGAGACATTATTATCAATCACCTTCATCAAACCAGTAATACATGCATAGCAGTCAAATATCTTAGTGAGATGTAAGCCCCACTTCACGTGTTAAAACGTTCCCTTTCCAGTGAGCACAATTCGGTTGTATCAAAACTTGGTGGCAAGCTAAAGCTGGAAAGATAGATGATAATGTTGATTATTGTTATTGTAAAATAAAAGTAATACATATCCCAAAGGAATTAGTACAGTAGTTTGTGCACTGCAGATCATTCTTTAGAGTAACTATAGAAGGAACAAGTCTATTTAAGACTTAGACCACATTCATGTTTCAATCCACAGAAATAGATGATGTACAAGTCACCAAAGAGATTCTTTCCATCTCTGTTTCGAAAATTGGGTTTTTGTTTTGTTTGGTTTGATTTTTAGGTGTTTTTTTTAATTGTTGTTGTTTGCCTTTTTTTTTTTTTTCCCCATGTGCCTTTGAAAGCACTGACAACAATGAGGTCTTTCACAGAATCACAAAATTATAAGGATTGGAAGAGACCTCTGCAGGCCATTTAGTCCAACCTATCTGCCACAGCACATTCACCTAGAGCAGGTTGTACAGAATGATGTCCAGGAGAGTTCTGAATGACTCCAGACATCAAGACTCCACTGCCTCTATAGGCTGTTCGAGTGCGCCACCACCTTTACCATAAAGAAATTCCTCCTCATGTTTAGATGAAATCTCCTAAATTTCCACAAAACTAACATCCAGAATCTGGGAAAAACATGCAACATAGGCAAAAGGGAATCAAGAAGAAAGGCATGTTATTATATATACTATAGGTTAATAAAACTCTTTGCAGTGAGCATACTACTGGGAGAATATTAGAAGTTTTATCTGTTGCCATGTTTTGCCTATGTACAGAGCAATGTGAAAGAAGTAACTCTTCCTGATTTTTAAGGCAGACACAGTACTTTCCTGAAGGCAGCCTCAAATTTTCTCCTCTAAAATAACAGTTCTATTTTGTGTCTCTACCATGAAAAGCTCCTATTTTTTTCCTTTTACATTCATTCTGTCAAGTATTCACATACATAATATATGGAAAGTGAGGGGAATGAGACAGAGAATGAAAAGAGTTCATAGCTACTTTCCACAGTGGAAAAAAGTTTCATGTGCACATATGAACAATTGATGTAGACATATTTAATACTCCAACACAAAGTAATTTGATAGTCTGATTGTAGAAGACTACAAGCCCGTGAAAATGCTATACCTGCAAGCATATTCAGTCCTGAACACAGAGTTCTGTGTTAGATTAGATGTTAAATCTCCTCAAAGAAAATATGCTGCTTAGATTATAGGTTTGTTGTGTATTTATTCAAGCAAACCGATTACTTAATAATGAAGGAGGGTTGTAAAAGTCTTCAGAACCAATATTTGCAGTTTACTGTAACATTATCTGTATAAAAAGGGATTGCAAACCCTTTGCATGCTGTAGCCTGAAGTATGCAGTAAGATCTGTTCTGGTGAAGCTTTAATACCCGACAGGCTTAGCAATTTTCTCAAAGGCCCACCCTTGTGAATTCAGCTGCAGTATCAGATATTATTCTTGCTCTCACATTACCCACCACAACCATTTATGTTGCTGAGCAAGAGGATAATCATAGCATTTAATTAAAGATAAATCTGAGCTGCATTAGACAATATTATAGTGATAGTATGTACTATGTCAAATTAATTTTACATGGTGGCACGGGTCAGTCAATATTATATATAGTCAAAATACTTCATAGGCAAGCTCTTTACAAGACAGAATTGCTAAAATTTGAGAAAATAGTCTGTTCTCATTCCAATGATTTTTTATCTTATAGTGCAGTATTGATTCTGTGTAAGGATTATGTCCCCAAGCGCACATACAGTTGTGAAATAGAGAAAAAAAAAACCAAACACCCTACCTTAGCAGAACTATCACAGGCTTAGAAAACATTACTAAATATCATTGTGTATTCCGTTCCCTCTGAGAAAAAAAGAAAAAAAAAATCATAGAATCAACCAGATTGGAAGAGACCTCCAAGATCAGCCAGTCCATCCTATCACTCAACCCTATCCAGTCATCTAGACCATGGCACTAAGTGCCTCATCCAGTCTTTTCTTGAACACCTCCAGGGATGGTGACTCCACCACCTCCCTGGGCAGCCCATTCCAATGCCAATCACTCTCTCTGGGAAGAACTTCCTCCTAACATCCAGTCTATACTTCCCTTGGCACATCTTGAGACTCTGTCCCCTTGTTCTGTTGCTGGTTGCCTGGGAGAAGAGACCAACCTCCACCTGGCTACAACCTCTCTTCAGGTAGTTGTAGACAGCAATGAGGTCATCCCTGAGCCTCCTCTTCTCCAGGCTAAACAACCCCAGCTCCCTCAGCCTCTCCTCATAGGGTTTGTGTTCCAGGCCTTTCAGCAGCTTTGTTGCCCTTCTCTGGACACGTTCCAGCACCTCAACATCTCTCTTGAATTGAGGCGCCCAGTATTGGACACAGTACTCAAGTTGTGGCCTGACCAGTGTTGAGTACATGGGCAGAATAACCTCCCTTGTCCTACTGGCCACACTGTTCCTGATACAGGCAAGTTGTAAACTAAACTCTACTAGGAATTTACACTGCAGGAGACAATGACTACAGATTACAACTTCCAGTTTTAGCAGATTTGTTTCTCTTCCTGGCCCTCTTCATACATAAATAGTATTCGGGTTTCTACTTTTCATATGAAGTTATTGCCCAAAATATCATTTATATTTAACATCCATTCAGAATACTTAGCCGGTTAGGCAGCTGGTTAAGTATGACAGTTAGTTACAGCCATACTTAAACAAGAACACTGAGTTAAGATTATTCTGGAAATTAGTTTTCTATTTATATACTCTTAAATAAAAAACAAAAACCAAAACACCAAACATTCAGAAATCTGAGATATCAACTTCCATGTGGCAACCTTAACTCTGGTCTCAGCACAAATATAGATTATTTTTTCTCGTAAGTATAATAAAACATCTTCAAGTTCTTCTAACATATTCAAGGTGATTCTAATATCAAAATGCTAGAAAACAAATCAGGCTCTTTTAGAGGGCAAACAATAAAACAATATGTCAAAGATATTAATTTGCCATTGTTTATTTTCACTTCTGCAGCTGTATTTCATTATAAAATGCCATTTTATATTAATCAATGTCCATGGGTAGGTCATATAAATGAATCAAGTAACATATTTTCTTGTCTGAGCATATACTTAAACATCTGTCTTGTGTTTATGGGCAACAGCAAAGAAAAATGTCCCAGAGAAGGACAATTCAAAAATGTGCACATACTACACTTCAACACCTCCCCCAGAACAAACACACCCACAATTTACATCCCTCCTTTCTTTCTCGTTCTCTTGCTTCCTCACAAAAAAATGTTTTCTCATTCTGCCCCTTCCATGGCCAGGAATGATACTTGAAAGAGGAATTAGAAGCATAAAATAAGGTTTTCAGGGAAATAAGGCTGATGAAGACACACTTTTCTCTCCCAGTTTTCCTAAAGGAGAGGGTAAGAGCCGTAGTCTTGTTTGGAAAGAGAAGAAAGATTTCTTTTTCAATGCACATCAGAAGTTTTCTTCAGTCACATAATTTTTCAGTTATATATCTGTCTGTTATAAACTGTCTTTCAGTTAAGAAGGAAGTATCACATGCATTTGTAGGGAAGGGACATGACATATCTGGTGTTTAGGCCAGGAAGGAGCATTCAACAGCCTTTGGTTCTTTCCTTAATCAAACTACCAGGCAGCAATGTCTGAACTGCCCCCAAAAAAAGCATATTGCCCCCAGAAGTTTATGACTTTCACCAAATCAAGACTTCCATTAACAAAAGTAGAGAAAAGAGTTCATACTGTGGGCATGAGCAAAGTGAAATGCATTGAATTCTTCTTCATATTTTGTCATATCAGAAGGCAGATGTAAGCCAGCAGAAAAAAGGCAGGAGGAGGACTGAGAGGTGAAGAGGATAGAAGATCTCACACTGTCAGGGTTTGGGATACACTGACAGTACTTTCAAATATAACATTAAAAATGAATGACTGAATGCTGGTTACAAAGAGCTGCTGAAAGGAAGGACAGTTTTCCATAAAATAGTGGAAGTATTTAAATGGCAAAAACAGTACCAAATACCTCCAATAACACAGAAGGGGCTTTTACAAGAGTGGAAGGGTCTATGCCTCTAATAATCCTTTCACAGTTTTTCCTCCTGAGACACAAATGAAAACCCACATATAGCAAAAACACATCATTTTTGACTGGTGGCCTAGGTCTTGTACATTTGAAGGTATTTAAATGTAATGTTTCTTGCTTGTTAAAATGCCAACAGCTTTCTCTCTGGGTAGAGAAATTTTTCAGTGGGCAGGAGAACAGGAAGTTTCATAATTAGAGAAATAAAACATTAAACATTCTAGATGAAAAAACACTCAGCCTTTAAAAAATGGAAAAGAAAAAAAATGGAGATCAAATCTGTCTCTATTATTTGTCTGCTTACCTCCCTCATGTTTGGAAAAGATATCACATGAAAGAGCTGGCTGACTCGGGTGATTAAATGTGTGTATATTGCTGTTCTGAGTCTTACTAAATTTGGGTCAGTTTGTGCTTGTAGCAGGGGTGATGACACCTGAATATCTTTCTTCTCTGGTTTCTGGTTCTGAAACGGATTCTGAATTTTGCATTTTGAACTGTTCCTAATAAATGGTTTGATCCAATAGGAAACAGCATTTTGATCCTCTGCACTCTTAAGAGGGATGCTCACCAAGGAACAGGTTTGATTATCCATGTTTATGCAAGTGGTCCATTGACCCATTTCAATGGTCAATTTCCCTAGTCATTATGTTAATAGGCATTTGAAGTGTTGTTAGGAGACAAAATCCCCTGAACGATTCTGGTTTGCCCTGAGTAAATCACCAAGTAGTCAGTACAGCAGTACTAGACTCCAAGGCTCCTCCATAGCAAGTAGAGAATCAATTTCATTTTTCAGAAAGTGTGAATGTCAAAATGAATAAAGCATATTCTAATACTAGGAAGATTGGGACAGCAGTATCAGATACTGTTACAGAACCATTCTCTGCTGACTCAGACCTAACATTTGTATTTTCTTTCAGTTATCAGGTTCATGCCATCAGACTGAAAGCAAATCTTTTGTTCATTTGAGACCCATTTTGCAAGGAAGATTTCCTAAGTATTGTGACCCCAAGACAAATTACACCACTTCAGTTGTACTTCTAATATTTCTTAAGCAGGTAGAATGACATTTTCTGCCCCAAGAATTTCATTTACATAAAAAGAGACCAGTACCAGCTATAGAAACCAAGATGTTTTTAAATTTGTATCACTTCCATACCTCTTCTTTCTTGACAGCTCCCCAAAATATGATGTTTTTTGAAGTCTTCTGAGCAAAAATATGGACCTCAGAAATAAATCAGAACTGAAAAACATCTTCCACATAGCAGACTTGTGTTCTCTTAACGGAGAACCACTATGTGATCATGTGGAGGGAACCAGAGCTAATCTTCTAAATATTTCACTTATTTACTTGGAAGTTTTTCCTCTTACATACAGTTTGAGCAGAAAATTTGCTGTGTTAAAAGGTGGGATTGCTGAAGCACTCAAGACAAACTTTAACCTTGTTCGATGTCACAAATCATAACTCTGATAGTCTACGTGTAAAAGTAACATGTGAAATCCCATATACTTAACATAGAATCATAGAATGGTTTAGGTTGGAAGGGACCTCAAGGATCATCCAGCTCCAACCCCCTGCCATAGGCAGGGACACCTCCCACTAGAGCAGGCTGCTCAAAGCCTCATCCAGCCTGGCTTTAAACGCCTCCAGGGAGGAAGCATCCACAACCTCTCTGGGCAACCTGTTCCAGTGTCTTACCACCCTCACTGTAAAGAACTTCCTCCTAACATCCAGTCGGAATCTCCCCTCTTCCAGCTTAAACCCATTCCCCCTCGTCCTAACATTACTAGACCGTGTAAAGAGTCCCTCCCCAGCTTTCCTGTAGGCTCCCTTCAGATACTGGGAAGCCACTCTAAGGTCTCCTCGAAGCCTTCTCTTCTCCAGGCTGAAGAGCCCCAACTCTCTCAGCCTGTCCTCATAGCAGAGGTGCTCCAGCCCTCTGATCATCTTCGTGGCTCTCCTCTGGACCCACTCCAGCAGTGTGAGATCCCATATATGTAACATGTGAAATCCCATATACATAGTAGTGCTGTCATAGTTTTAAGAAGGATACATACTTTAACTTCCTGAAGCAAAAGTAAAAATTAGCCAACTTCATTCTGCAGTTAACAAAACTGGATAATTTCTCTTTACCTAGCCAAAACCAAACCAGCACTCATTTAATATACTGAAAAAAGACAGATAGAGCTAACAGTAATGTATTGTTCTTGGAATCATACTGTTTTTAAGAAATCACTGTGAATGTTTACCTATTCTATTGTTTGCAATTTAGTAACTTGTATCCCTTCCCCTAGCAACTTGTCCTAAAGGGTAAAATATCATTAGAAAAGGTTTAAATTTGTATTGCATAAGCTTGGGAAAACCTCTCTATAGAAATTGAATTCTCTAGTTTATGACTGAGATATTTGTCCTATACTGATTTTACTTTTACTCATCAGTTCTGATATTTTAAAGGTAAAATAGAAGAGCACATCTGCAAATATTTTTTTTTCCCCATTATGTGCACCTTATTTTCTTTCCCACTGAAGAGATACAGAAAATGCAGTAAGTATATCTGAAATGTATTTTTAAACATTATTAATGGAAGAATTCTACATGCTTCATATAGACAGGTTATTCTGATACCCTATTTCAAAATGTAAACCTGAAGTTTGAAAGGCTTTTCCAACATCTGGAAAATCCAAGAAGACTTTTCCTTCATGGAGATCACTGCAAAGTGCACCGACTGTGCAAAACCATTTGCCAAGCTTAAGTTAAAACCATCCTTTCCTACAAGACCTACATATAATAAAGGAGTCTTCACCATTAAAAGGTGTCTTTACTCTGCTATTAACTTACCCAATACACCTCCAAACATCTTAAACGAGAAAAGAGAAGATTTGTCAATGCTTGTTCTTTGAGCAGTATAAAAGAGCACGATTTGCTCTTCTGAGTAGAGTTTCAGTAAAACATTCAGCTCTTAATGTCAGGTATTGATAGGACTATGACAGATGGAATAAAACCACAACTGGGCAGATTCAGATTGGAGGTTAGGAAAAAGTTCTGCACCAGGAGGGTGATAAGACAATGGAACAGGTTGCCCAGGGAGAAGGTGGAAGCCCCATCCCTGGAAGCTTTCGAGGCCAGGCTGAATAGGGTTCTGAGCAATGTGATCTAGCATGAGGTGTCCCTGCCCATGGCATGGACAGTTGAAAGTGGATGATCTTTGAGGTCCCTTCCAACCCTCTGTGATAGCTCTGTGTGCCTGCCTAATGGAAGTGCAAATTCTGACAGTAAGTCCAGAAAACCAGGCTCCCTAATATGTGCTTCATATTCTAAAGAAACAAATGAATTTTGAAGAGATGAGTAACACAGATTTATCAAGAACAATGATGTTAAACAAACCTAATTTCCTTATGGATAGGAAAGAAATAGTTATCATATATCTCACCCGTAGAGAGCATTTGTCTGATGTCTCAAGTGAGCTGGGAAAATCTGTCTTAATGATATGTCTATACTATTTAGCTTGGATAACATATTCAAAACCTGTTTATCACCAGCTTGTGTCAGCACTCCTGTAAGACACTACAGATTCTTTCAGGTTAAACAGGGTTTTACACGGAGTAATGTAACTAGTACAAATGTAAACGTGAATGTTTACTTCACTGAGATAAACAGGGTCAAAATGAAAAGGGATTTCCATTAAGGTTTATCTCCCTGTCAAACTTCTCCTTTCTTCTCATCTTAGTGCCATAGCCTAGTTGATTGAATAGGGCTGGGTGGTAGGTTGGACTGGATCATCTTGGAGGTCTCTTCCAACCTGGTTGATTCTATGGTTCCTCTTCAAGAATAAGGTAAGGAAGAGTTCTTTCTCTTTGACAGCTACAGTGGTAATCCATCTTTGGGCTAGATTTCAAAATATGACTCATGTTATTTCTTCCCCTCTAACAAGAAATCTGAACATATCATCCACTGATGGTACAACAGGTAAACTATTATACGACATGATGTGAAACTCAGAGATACAGCATAATAATGTGGTTAGGGCTCACCTCACTTAATTTTGAAAGATGATTACTTTTAAGGCTTAGTCATTTAACCTATTTTTCGGCATTTGCTTTAGGATTAGATAAAATTACTTCAGCTCAGCCAAACACTTGTCTCTATGCTCACTATAAACGTAGCCTGAAGAGACTAGGTAACATGAAGATAAGAGCACTAAACACTTAACACATAAAATAAGCTAGTCCGATTCTTACTAGGTTTTGCATTAAAGTAGGACATAGTGATCTTGACTTAACATTTATTGTATGTTAATACAGCATGTACAATGAAAAGTTCATGTTAGGAAAATAAAATACTATGACTTTCTTAAGGATAACTGTGTGACATGCCTCATGGAAATATAACATTTTATCAGTCTTAGGGATCTGACCAGGAGGAAATCCTTTCAGTGCTAGTTTTTAGGTTAATAAAACAAGATAAAGTTTTACCATTAGACATCAGAATTTGGTTATAGGGTACTCATAGTCTGCCTTTTTGAGTATTAAGAGCAGAAAATTCAGAACAGGTTAAAAGGAAGGGCTCTGATATGTAAGTGTGCAACTACTACACTTCTTTGAATATATGAAAAAGTATATACACCATGCAACAGAAAAACACACCCAAACGAAAAACCCCACTCCATAAATATCAAACTGTAACACAGCATTATGCTGTCATTTCCATGTGGAACAAAGTTCAAAATACATCTTTCAAACCAATCTTTTCCATCTGGATGCCTTACCTATTGAGAACCATGCTTTCCAGATCATATTTGAAAAGTGAAATCAGAATAAATGCCTCAAAATTGTCAAGTCAGATACTAGTTTCATGGACTACGTTTTTAATTTCTCAGGAGGTTTCTTAGTACTGCAAATGAGATTAGCTAAATACTATTAACACACCAGAAGCACATAAATGAAATTGCAAAACAGAACTTTGCTCTTGTTGCAATCCAAAGACGTCACATGAAGCTTATCAGCTGCTTTGACTTCCACAAGTTTTTGCTTCACATCAATAAGAAAACTGTGACTCTCTCCCTTTTCTTCCATTACTTCCCTTCACATAGACATGGTGGAGACTGTCTTAAAATTATTAGTCACTCAATTATGACTGCCGGAGATTATGCCTTTGGAATAATAATATTTTAGAACATGAAATTCACACTTTAAAAATGTTTATAATCCATTTTAATGATTGTAAAACAGAAAAGAAATAAAAAAAGAAAAATACAACTCAAGAACAAACACCCCCCCTCCCCCAAAAAAAAAATTGGAAAGATTCCATGATGAAGGTTAAAAGACTAATTAGGGTTTGGGAAAAATGACCTCTAACAAAGCTGAAGGACTTTGTTTAGTCTAGAGAAAAAGAAAAAAAAAAAAAAGAGAAGACTAAGGAAGGAAAGACTTTGATAACAATCTTCGAATAACTAAGGGGCTGTCATTAAGAGGACAACCAATTGTTTCCAAAATGCCTGGAAGTAGAATTCAAAGGATTCAGCATAATTTGTGGCAAAAGAGAGTTCTGTAAAGAAAGCACAGGCATTTTGTCCTCCATGAAATGTACTGGTAAGTATTCAAGAGGCACTGTGAAACCTTTCCATAACATATTCAGGAAAAGGTTATACATACCATGATATAATTAAGTATGTTTAAATCCTGTCTGACACCCTCAGTGAACTACAAGGCCTCTTAAGGTCTTTCCCTGTCTCACTTTTCCATCACTCTGTAACAACACAAAAGCGAAGTGCATACTCACCCTTCCTTTCCAAGTGCTTAGAACACCAGTAAGCAAGCAACAACCATTGATTTTGTTCATAAACAGAATTACCTGCTAATGGTGACTGCACTGCCATAGGAACTACTAGCAGAAAGTCTGCTCCTCACTGGCTCATCAATAACTCACAGGATGACAGAAGCTGGACATAAGACACATACAGCACACCTTATAGAATAGAATCAACCAGGTTGGAAGAGACCTCCAAAATCATCCAGTCCAACCTATTGCCAAGCCCTATCCAGTCAACTAGACCATGGCACTGCCTCATCCAGTCTTTTCCTGAACACCTCCAGGGACGGTGACTCCACTACCTCCCTGGGCAGCCCATTCCAATGGCAAATCACTCTCTCTGGGAAGAACTTCCTCCTAACATCCAGCCTATACTTCCCCTGACACAACTAAGACTGTGTCCCCTTGTTCTATTCCTGGGTGCCTGGAAGAAGAGACCAACCTCCACCTGGCTACATACCTCTTCTCTATGTTAAAACAAATTCCTTCCATTCTGTGTTCTTTTCTACAATGTTCTTTCTTAGCCAGAGAACATATTCAAACCCAAAACCCACCAAAAAAAAGGAAGAGGAAAACTAGAAAGTTTGTCTCTTACCTCACACAAATATTTGCTGAAATAACCTTTAAGCATATGATTTTCCCAGAACACTTTTCTGGGAAGTCATTACTACATAATTGCCTAGGATTTCATTATGGCTATGCTTTTGCAAGAAGTTATTATGAGAGTGACCACCAATATGGAACAAACATGTTGACTCCTTGTGATGTATATTTTTTTACACAGCAATTAATTTGAGTAAGTTTAAGAAAAGAACTATCTAGACTGGGACAGGAAGCTAAACAACTAAACCAAAATATTATAAAATTAAACAGATTTGCTTTATTTTTTTGTGAGTATCAGACATCACGTAACACTAACAAAACGTGCTCACTAAAGACAGCACGTACATATTCCTACTCACTGTGTGATTAAAACTGTTTCTTATTCATTACTGTAACAAACAACGGTTAAAATGCTGATGTGATGCTCCTGAACTAAAATTTGACTAACAAAATTTACTTTACGATACCTACATAAGTAGTTACAAGAGTTTATAATGACAGAATTTGTGAATGCGTCAAATTGAAATACAATATTTTGACATATGATAATCAACTACAAAATTGCCTTAAATAAACTAATTTAACATACAAATGTTCAGTAGACTTTAATCACAAAATTACTATTAGCAGCTTATTTGAAAATGCATATTTATCAAATCATCCAGACTGGAAAGCTAAGCAAAAAATCTATCCAAGGCATAAGCCTGTAAGTTTATCAGTGTTATATGGAGAACCAGCAAATACTCATATTTTTGCTTCTGTGATGGTTTGAGTGTTACCCAGCCCCCACACTTAAAACAACATCACCCAGACTAGACTCAGCTGAGCTGGAAATTGGAGAATGAAGCTATATTTACAGCTTAGCACAATATATAAGCAGATATTTACAATATATACAGCTATATACAGAAATACACAAGTTAAAAAATAATACACAGCAGCCCGCTCAGAAACCAGAGTCCCCAGGAGGGGCTCACAACCACCCTTCCACCTTCTTCCTGGTGTGTGGCCAGCAGGGCAAGGGAGGTGATTCTCCCCCTTTACTCTGCTCTCGTCAGACCTCACCTGCAGTACTGTGTGCAGTTCTGGAGCCCCCAACACAAGGAGGACATGGAACTGCTGGAGCCAGTCCAGAGGAGAGCCACGAAGATGATCAGAGGGCTGGAGCACCTCTGCAAGGACGACAGGCTGAGAGAGTTGGGGCTCTTNCCTCTATCTTAGCCCAGACTTCGCTTTACATTCAAGGTGAGTTTTGAGGGTCGGCTGGGAGGTTAGGAAGCAGAAGGATTAGTCACACAGAAAGCAGGTTAGAGAGAGAGAAGTGCAGCCCCAAAGACAGAGAGAGACTCTGTGTTATCTATGTTTGTGTGACTAAATACTCAAATGCTTCTTTGCAAAACTCTGTAAACTCTCTAAGTGAGTCCAAGCCTTCTGCCTTAAGCAGAAAGGAGCTTCTTGAGTTTATTTAGTGGGTAAGTGGTATAATTGACCACACCTCCTTCCAGTTTTAATGGTTTAATGTTTGTTGTATTATTGTTAGTTATTTCTTAAGTGTTCTAGATTTTGCCTTTTCCTCTATGTAATATTTTCATGACTGTTGCAAAGAACCTATTAAAAATTGTGGCCAGCAGCAAGAGTCTTGAATATCAAAATGAATGAATTATATTGATTTGTAAAAAAAACTATCTTGTACAATAGCTGCCATCACAAAGGTAAACATTTACACATACATATCTTTCAGCAGCTCTCAGATTCATCATCAGGCTATGTCTCTATTCAACATTAAGATTTTCTTTCATTTTGTTTCAGTATTGTTTTCACAGAAACTTCTTTAGGGTTCCTTAAACACTAACTCTCCAAATGACCATGACCTTAACAGACTGCAGACCTAGATCCACTCTGCAGTTTATGAATTTCATTTTGTGCTTTGGCATTATTGAATTCCCAAGATAATTCTGAGCAAGCATTAGATATAACACCAAGATGTTATTCAGCTGTCCTCTGGTGGCCCTAATTCGTATTCGCATTTCAGCTACTCCATTATAAACTGTTGGTTTTGTCCATTATCTAAGCCAATCATCTATCACCCTTAATTGACAAATAGGTAGTATGCTTATTCTTTTACTGAAATAGGCAAGACCACTACTGAGCAGTACAATCGTACAGCATGTTGGAGTTTTTTCTTCTTTTATCTTCCTGATTTCAAGACACATTCAAAAGACAACTTTGAAGTAAAAAACTGCAATATTTATGAGATTTTAAAAGACAACCAAAAATCTTTACCTGATATAAAACTAGAAAAGTAGTACATTGGAAAAATATGTAAATATAATATGCATAAAAACTGAAAAGCTTTCTCAAGAAGCAGCCATCTTCCTGAATCTGACTAGAACATCTAACAAAAAGTATACATCACAAGGACAGCAGTTACATTAAAAATGTATGTCATTGAACTAACTTCACAATTACAGAGTAAAATTATGAGTGATGATCAGATATAAAAAGATTACAAACTTACTTGGAAGACTCTAATAAGGGCTTAATTTTGCTGTAATTCCCTAGAATCTCCTGCCATCAAGCAGTAAGATCCAAGTAAACGTTAAATCCTGTTGCTTATTTTTTGATTTCTTAACACATTCCTGAAAGTTACTCATAACACAACAGGTCCCAACAATTAAAAAGCAAAATCCATCCAAGACTTTTGGAATCATTCCTACCCTACAGGACCATGAATTTAACTGTGGAAGAGCAGGCTGCCAAAGGGGGTGTGTGGAATCTCCTTCTCTGGAGATATTGAAGACCCACCTGGCTACATTCCTGTGTGATCCGGTTTAAGTGATCCTACTCTGGCAGAGGGGTTGACTAGATGGTCTTTCAAGATCCCTTCCACCCCTAGCATTCTGTGAAAAAATCAAAGACTTGTCTTACAAGAAGGCTTCAAAATGATCACAGAGTCACAGAGTCATTCAGGTTGGAAAAGACCCCTGGGATCATCAAGTCCAACCATTAGCCCTATTCCACAATCTTCACCTCTAATCCATATCCTCAAGCACCACATCTAAACCTTTAAACACCTCCAGGTGTCCAGTCTAAACTTACCCTGCTGCAGCCTGACAAACTTCATGCACACAAACCTGCTGTTTAAGAGAGCCCTCATCCTTGATTTATACCATTTTAGTCTGCAAAACCAAAGCACTGCCCAGGCTGGGAGGAGGATGGATGGGATGGAGCATTTCCACGGAAGAGCCATATCCCTCCTGGCAGTCACCATACCCTCTAATGTTAAAGAGTTCACTTGTACACATTTCTATCAAAACATATTTCTACAGATGTTGATTAACATTTTAGATTACTTCTACTGCTTCCAAATGTTACATTCCATCTGAACATCACGATTTTCAAAACTCAGTTTTAGTGCAGAAACACAGAAAGAACTAGTTATTTGTTCAAATCTCAGCTTCATAATGTTACGGTCATTATAGAACATGGTGGTTATTATTTCCCAGTCAAGTCAGATTTTCCCTGCAGTACATTTTTTTACACACAGGGCTATCAAGACAAAAAGACAGATAGAGGCTACTAAGCCAACAGATTGTTTGGACAATTTGTATGCAGCGATAAGGTTTGTGATACTAACTAATCTCTGAAAGCTATAGCAAGCACATTAGTGTTCTTTTTCACAATGTAAACAGAACAACATTATGGAGAGATAAGTTACACATCCACACATTTAGGAAAGATTATCACAGAGCACAACCTGAATGGAAAGAAATCCTGCAAATGTGACTTTGAAACCTCACTCAGAGCTGAGATACAATACAAGGAAACAAGTGAAATAAGTATTACATGCTATACAGTGGAGCTCTTGACATGTCTGGGAAGCCTAGGAAAAGGAGTGCACTTCTGGAGCGCTAACTCTTCATGAAGAGATAAAGTTTCCATTTCTGCACCATTAAATTGCTTTTTAATTGAAGCAAAACTAGAGAACTGAAGGGAAAAAAAATATTAAACCCAGATGATTACACTGTTAAAAAGCAAGAGCTGTCTGTGCTATCTGAGCAATAAGAATATACTCTCTAAACAAGAGATTAAATAGAAGACAAAATTAATGACTTCACTGAAATTTTGAAGTTGAAAGCATATTGGGAAAAGATACTCAATAAGAAAAAGCATGAAGACAACAGAAATTTGATTTTTAACTTCATAGGAGCTACAGGAGATGAAATACTAAACTAAATGCACTTTAGATTGTTACCAGAACATATCCAAGAGAGAAATCTAGTACATACTGACTGGACATAGTCTTTAAAACAAAGGCTTCAGTGTGTCTGTGATACACATACACAAGACTAACATCACACTGAAACAACTGGAAAAAGGGTGCACATGGATGACAGCAAAATTTCTCGAGCTAAGAAGTCATGGAATTGAACAAAAGGCATTTGAGGTTAGGTTTTTGTTTGGGTTTGTGTTGTTCTTGTTGGGGGTGGTTGGGGATTTTTGGTGGCTGTTTCTGGGGGGAAAGTGGTGGTGGTTGTTGTTGTTTTGATATGTTTGGGCTTTGGTTTGGTTTTCTGCAAGGTGGGAATTCCCAATCCAAACTTGAACTAATTGTTTTGAAAACATCATTTCAAGGAATACAGATTAAAGCAAATCTCTGCCAGAGAGGACACACTGCTCCTTTATCAAAGGTCTTGACAACCTCAAACGCCATGCTGTGTTAGATTGAAAAACAAACAGGGGGAAAAAATGGAAACAAAAAAGGGAAATGAGAGAAATGAAAGAAAGCAGATTGATGTGCAGGAACGATTACTGAGGTGCGTTACCTTTGTTTCCTGCCACTCAGCTGCAGGATAATAGCAAGCAGTATAAGCTTCTGCCTGAATGGACTGTGCACTGGGGACAGTTTTTCCTTCTGTTGTAATAGTTGCTGAACTCCTCATTCTTCTTTGGGAGTGTCTGATGCAGTCGCTAAGATGTTGTTATGCAATTATCCCTCTACTTAAAGTCTTTCTCAGAGAATCACACACCTACAGCTACTTCTGTCACTCGTGGTTGCAATCAGGACTGAAGGGCCAGGCAGGTGGTGCCGACTAGATAGACACAATTAGCAATGCAAGTGAGAAGAGGAAAGCACCTGCTATACTTTCAACTGACTTCTTATCCACCACAAAGAAAGGTGTCCATGTTTAGCCTGTATCTAGGGCTAAACTCTAGAATTTGCTCTATTACCTGATGACCTCTCCCCAGAAGAGAAGGGGAATCAGGAAAAGGAGAGAAGACCCACAGGTTGAAATGAAAACAGATTTAATAGAATAGACTAATTAATACCAATGTCTATACAAGATACATAAATTTATACACATCCAGCAAAGGTACAGCAGCAACACTAAACAGGAAGGAAGTCTTTAGGAGCAGGAAAAGGGAAGAGTAGTCCAAGCAGAAGGTTCTACTCTCCTCTGCAAACTTTCTGCTTTACAGTGAGTGCCATGCTCATGATCTGGGATACACCTTAGCAAACTGCAGTCAGCTGTCCTGGCTGACTCAAAACTGCTAATGGTCTGCAGCCCATGGCTGGACTGGGATTTCTCAACAGCACCAGGACAAGAAACCAAAACATGCAATTCTTTTTCTTTTGGCAAAATCTATTTTGTATTTTCTGTAAGGCATCGCTAAACAATGAAAAAGTATTTGTACGTTCCTCAAAAGCAAAGTTTCCTACTTCTATGATCACTTGCATGATTTTTGTCTTGATACCCTACAGACTGCCTCCTTCAGTCAAAACCAGACACAGTATATCAACTCAGAAAGGTGGAAGCTTCACGTCACTCATAAATCATTTTTCTACTCACACTTTCTGTTCTGATATCTTTCAGTACCATGAAATTGCTGATTCTTGTTCTTTTTGTAGTCCTCTGTAACTTATCTGTCTCATTCTTTATTTCTGTAATAGTTTTATAAGAGTAATCATCTGTGTCACTTTCCAACCAATCAATTAGAATCCAGATAAAATACCAATTGGCATTTTCAAGAATTCAGATACATTTCAATAGTTACAGATATAGATTTAACCTGAGTGATCTGGACATTCCAACACTACATGGTAGGAGTGAGACAGAAAGAATATGAAGTTACAGATGTCTAAAACAGTAGCATAAGCTTATAGAGGGTGACAAACACAAAAAAAGGAAAAAAAAGTTTAAAAAAGTAAAAGAAAAGTTTTGTGTGCAATTAGAGTAATCTAAAGGAGAAGGGAGCACAATTTATACTTGCCTGTCGATTTCCTGTAACAAAACAAAAAGCAAAGTGCTGCAAAATGAACTATGTCTGCTACAGCTGTTGACATTGCAAAGCAGAAGTCACATGAACTGACTCAAAGAACAGAGCAAGAGATTCTGTGAACCACGGATCACCAAACTTTTTCTTTTAAGCTAGCTTTTATTTTCAGATAAGAACTCTGTGCCAAACCAACCCACTAAGAATTGGCCAGCTTTGGCTAGCTAGAAAATGAAAGCACACAGCTTCCTTTTGCTTGACCTTCTGAGATTCCCTGACCTTTGAGTTTTCCATTTATTGCTCCTAAATAGGAAGCAGGAAACCTTCTATCTGGCTTCCTGCAGGATATACCTCTATTATCATTCTTCAGTGACTAGACTAGAAGTTTTATGGGGCCTCAGGGTCTGGGAACGCCTCAGTGGGTTATGGACACATGCTTGCAGTCCCAGAGTTCTGCTGAAACCTATTTGGTAGGACTGGCTTTGGAAGTAGCCATCGTCAGTTACAATGATAGTAAGCAACAAAATTTAAAAACAAAAATCTAATAATTCATCCAACTTTTTCTGAAAACTTGAAGAAGAAACAGTGCCTTAAATGACTGTCAATATTTTAAAGTTAGAAAAGATTAAGAAGCCAGTGAATAAATGTGGTTGCAAGCCACTGATGAGGTGAAAATAGATGAGCTATTGAAAAGAGTTTTCTTTTGAAAAAACTATAAAAATTACTTTCTGGAGTTTTCCTCAGGTTGCATTTTTCTGAACAACAAAACCAGACATAGCAAGGGGCATGTAAGCACTAAGCAGTGTTAGTTTAGGCACAACAGTGCCATCATATGTCCAAATTTCACGCATTTCAAAATGCTAGTTGAGAATCAAAGTGAGATAGAGAGTAACAAAGAATAAAACTGCTGGTTTTGGTTTTGTTTTCTCACTAAGCATATGAATAGAGTAGTACAAAGACCTTTTATGAAATTAGAAGTTTTGCATTTGATAATGGAAACAATTGAGTTGGTGGTAAAAAACAAACAAACAGCCAGTTTCTATTTAGTAATGGTTATATTAGAGAGACTCAGAATTTGAGTTCTACATGCATGGAAACCTGACAAGCGCAGTTACTGAAAAGAAATCCTCCCCCTGCAAGCCAATTGGAAATAACAGAAAACAAATCAAGAAAGAAACCACCCCTCCTATGGATGTTTTGTATCCTTGTCTTTGTTAGTGTTCTCTTCTATTAGAGCTGAGAAGTTTGGCAAGCTCTCTGGTTCCTAACATTCTGATACTGAATAATCCCATACTGGGTTCTGTTGCTTTTCTTGAAGAGAATCACTTTCAGCCAAGCCTGTGGCCACTGAAATGAAGCATCCTCTATGTCACCAAGGATTCTGAATTCTACAAACTCTGGAAAAACTTCACAGCAATCTCAGATCTGTTAAGGAAAAGAGGATTCTCCTTAAACGAGTTTGAGCATGCAGCATTTATTCAGCTAGGTTTAGATTGTCCCCAGCCTTTTCAACTGAAGATCTGCTCTAAGTTTCTTATAACAATAATATTTGCTGTTTCATAAAAGCCACCAGGGGAAATTTAAGATTTTCACAGCAGGATATTGGGCAGCTGGATTTTTTCGGCATCTGGAAAAGCAAGGAAAGCAGCTTGCAATTGAGAGATAAGCACATTGCTTAGACTCTTCTGTTCAAACACCTGTAAGCAAAACTGTTATTTCTCTTGCCACAATAAAATCTCAGACCAACAGCACTAAACAGAAATGAACACCACTAACACTTCTTTCAGGGTTTTAATTTTGCAAATTCAAGAAGCCATTACTGATCCAGATCTGGGGGGCTCTGTGTGTATGTTTTCATTTTTGGTGCTTCATATTTTCAAAAAAGTGCCCATCATCCAAAATTATTGTTCTTGAGCAGTATGAAAGAGTAACCTAAAATGAAGGCTGTCCACCGCACATGCTACAAATTGCATGCAGTTTTATATTTGTTGCTAACCCAAAATAATCAGACCTTATATTAGACCAAAAAATAACAAACAGGATAACTCATTTGTGCAAAAATTCTGATACATTAATGACTACATGTTGTGGTAGACCTCATAGGCCCAAAATAGGCTTATACGTGTCCTGTCTTGCCTAGGCATACTTTTCTGCTCCACCAGAGAGTCAAGCACAGGAAATGGGACACACAGAAGAACCTGGAGCCACTGAGTCTGGCCTGCCCAGGGTCCTGTGGTGTAAGGTACACACACTTAGCTTGTGCCTGCCTAGTGCAGGCCTATGCTTTTCCCAAATTAGGGAAAAGCAAGCTTGTGGCTTTGCATGGTATGGTTTGGCTAACTGCCATCCTGATTGGCTATTCTTGTGTCCAACGGACAATTAATCTCTGCCCACATTGATGGAAGAAGATATGCAGGTGAATAACCTGCTTTTGCTTCACTGCTTTGCTTCCCTGCTCTCTCTGCTGTGCCCAGCCCTGCTGCTATTGCACACTGCCTTATTGTTTGCCTGGAGAACTCCACTGCTATGAGTTACCTGGAGCAGACCCTGGATGCCTGCATGCAATCGACCTGTGTGGCCAGCATGACATCGTGCTGAGACTGCACAACATCCTGCCTGCTGCACCTGAAGGTCCTGCCTAGAATTCCTGGACATAACAGATCATCCAGAAGAAGCCAGGAGGACAAGGTCAGAGATTGTCTGTGTCCTTTCCCCAGGAGCCGAGTAGATTCAAGCCTCAACATCCAACAAGACAGAGTCCTCTGAAAGCATTTGGGCACTGTCTGGACTGTGGCTAGCCCCCATGACAGTAATAATAATAATAATCTATGAGTAAATGCTTAACTGCCTCTTTGAAATTCTTCATTGTGTTCTGCCACAGAGCAGAAATACCTTGAGCCATCTACTGGGCTAAAGGCATATTGGCCACAAGTGGCATTTGACCGCAGGACTAGTCTTTTCCAGTTCAATTCATGTTTATCTATTTTGCTGGTTATATTAGATGTAGATATCATCCATAGAATGTTTCCATAACCATGTAAGAAACAAAATATTATTAAAATTAGTGCTCATGGGTGGCCAGAGTTCTGAATAGCAAAATTAATAAACAATAATAATCTGGAAAAATACCTTGCATTAATTTCCCCTCCGCAACACTACACCATGCAGTTTACTGAGCTGAGCATAAGTGGGGAGAAAGTCTAACAACAAATTTGATACTTCCTTTACTAGTATGACGTTATCTGCAGAGCATCATTATTAATCAAAACCTGTAACTAGTACCCAAAAATTGTAACCTGAACTAGTAACCAAAACCAAAACAAAACAAAAAAATCAGATGACCAATTTTTACCTTTGAAAGAAATATAAAATGTAGGGCACTGTAAGTTCTCTTAATTGAAAATACCATCCAAAAAAACACTGCTCTCCCCATAATTTTATGTAGTAAGGCATCTCACCTACAAGCACTGAATTTGCCACAGTCAGAAGCCAAAGAAAGGAAACATCACATCAGCAAAATAAAAATAAAATAAATATGAAATAAAGCATTTGACTCTGTCCCACATGACATCCTGGTCACCAAAATGGAAAAACACAAACTTGATGGGTGGACCACTCACTGGATAAGGAACTGGCTGGTTGGTGGCATGCAGAGAGTGGTGATCAATGGCACAATGTCTACCTGGAGACCAGTGACAAGTGGCATCTCTCAGGGATCAGTGCTGGGACCAGTGCTGTTTAACATCTTTGACAGTGATACAGACAGATGAATCAAGTGCACCCTCAGCAAGTTTGGAGATGACACCAAGTTGTGTGGCACAGTCGACTTGCTAGAGGGCAGGGATCCATCCAGAGGGACCTGGACAGGTTGGAGAAGTGGGCCCAGGCCAAACTCATGAAAATCAACAAGGCCAAGTCTAAGGTCCTGCACCTGAGTCAGCACAACCCCAAGCACAAATACAGCAAAGGAAAAGGACCTGGGAGTCTGGGTTGATGAAAAGTTCAACATGAGCTGGCAGTGTGCATGTGCAGCCCAGACAGCAACCATGTCCTAGGCTGCATCATAAGAAGTGTGGCCAGCAGGGCAAGGGAGGGGATGCTCCCCCCTCACTTTGCTCCCATCAGCCCCCACGTGGAGTACTTTGTGCAGTTCTGGAGCCCCCAACACAAGAAGAACATGGAACTGTTGGAGCAAGGCCAGAAGAGGGCCACAAGGATGATCAGAGGGCCAGAGCACCTCTGCTATAAGGAGCAACTACAAGAGTTGGGGCTCTTCAGCTTGGAGAAGAAAAGGCTTTGAGGAGACCTTATAGTGGCCTTCCAGTATCTGAAGAGGACCTACAGAAGGGCTGGGGAGGGACTATTTACAAGGTCTTGTATTGACAGGATGAGGGGTAGTGGGTTTAAACTGGCAGAGGGGAAATTCAAACTAGATCTTAGGAAAGGGTTCTTTCCAGTGAAGGTGGTGAGACACTGGCACAGGTTGCCCAGGGAGGTTGTGGATGCTGCCTCCCTGGAGGTGTTCAAGGCCAGGTGGGAGGAGGCCTTCAGGAGCCTGTTCTAGTAGGAGGTGTCCCCGCCTACGCCAGGGGTTTGGAAGCAGATGATCTTTGAGATCCCTTCTAATATAAACCATTCTATGATAAATAAGCATTTGTATTATTGTTTTGGCAAAATATCACGCTGTCTGTCAGGTTTGTTAGCAAGAAGTTTCCTAAATGAGCAAAGAAAAGTTAAAAGAGAAGTGGAGATGGTAAGAAAATAACATTACTTCTACCATGTGTTGCTCTTTCAATTATTCCCTCCAGGTTCTTCCTGGTGCAAAGGGGACAGAATCTTTACATATGGCATTGGACACATAGTTGATTGGGTTTGTTTGCTAGAAAGACAAGTCTTATCAAAGAAGTCAAAAGTGATCCACAGCACTTTTGAAAAGCAAGAGAGAAACTACTTTGACGACGAGAATTACCAGTAGTGGTCTACTTGACTCAGTTTCTACTCTCATTTGCCCCTCCTGTTCAAACAGGCATAGTCATTATTTTGAAATAGTGGACTGCAAACTTTTATCATTGTGAGGGGAAGAATACCTTAGACTGCTAAACTTCATGAGTACGTTTCTTCCTTCCCACCACCTACTTAACCATATCAGTTGCACAGAGTTACTCTAATAAAGAAAACCTGAACTACATGAAAAGGACAGATATTTAAATCAGTATACTGCTATGACATTTTGATTCCATTTCCTGTTCAAATCAGCTTTTAGGACCAGCGTACATGGCAACAATTTAAACAGGCAAGGTACGCTGTCATCTTAAAGGTACAGCTCCAGCAACTTTACTCATAATGACAATCTGAAGCTTCCAACATAATTTCAGATGGTGGGATTGGCCAGATTTGTATGACTTGTGGTGTTAAAAACCTTATTAATGTAAAATATAAGCTTTCACTTCAGCAAACAGGAAACAGTTTTAGGGGCTAAAGACTCACAGCAAACTCAATTTGTGTTGAAGGAAAACTCTCATTAAGAAATGCACAGTTAGTAAAGGCCAGAAAGACACTTTACATTAAAGACATCTAAGCAGTCCAAGCAGTTTATAGAAGGCAAATTACTATTTTTCAGCTTCTTTCAGAAGTTAACATGTCACTTGAGTCACATGTGATGCATGTAAGAAACCCAGATTCCATAAGGAATGACTTTTTTAAACTTCTACAGCATATAAGCTGTGATCTCCAAGTTCCACATACAGGGGAAAAGGTTGGTGGGGTTATTTGGAGATCTTCTTTCTTCCGTTACCCAAATGTCATCATCCTCCTTATAGTCACCTTTTGGTTCTTTTGGTGTCAGTACACATTCATGGAAACCACACTCAACTGTGTTCCGGATACTCACCTATACACTGCAAATATTTGCATGGCCAGCTGAGATTTAGCTTTGATAGAGGAAATCCACAGGAATACAATCATCTTTCAAATACTGCTATTTTTATCTTGTGTTCTTGGGTTTGTGCATTGATGTTTTGTGTGCTTTTCATGAAGACATATTTTACAGCCCTACATATGCAAAGTCACTCTCAGTTATAAAAGATTCCCCCCCACCCAATGATGGGGTTATAACTTTTAGAGAAGTGAAACTTTATCTAAAGGTTTTGCTGATGTGAAAAGTTTTTGCTAACACATCCTGTGGAAAGAGCTGACTAGTGCCTGGGCTGTGGTAATGATTGTGATTTTTGGATGGCCCTCTTTGGAACTACCCTGTACTGGAAGCTCTGATGTCTCAAGCTATGAAGCTCATCCAGAACAACAATTCAAAAATGTGCAAAGTATTTTTTTTTTTCCCCTCTACTTCACTCAAAGCTAGGCTACCACCCTCAGTTTTTCCACAGGTTTTGGTTTGGGGAGGGAGTTTGTTTGGGATTGTTTATATGGTTTTAAAGTAAAAATAGCCAAGTTTTCCAGCCTTTTTAAAAATTAGATACTAATGACTCCAGGACTCTCTACACAGATTCATGAATGTAACAGTGTGGAAATATCACTGCATGGGCAGAAAAGTTTAGTCAAAATTCAAAATCCTCTAGAAAATCCCATGCAAAATGTTCTTCTGTTCTTTTGAGGTTTTTTGTTTGGGGTTTTGTGGTGGGTGGTTTTTTGTTTGGGGTTTTGGGGTTTTTTTTTTTGGTGTTGTGGGTTTTGGTTGGGGTTTTTTTGAGCCATGTTAAAGATTACAGTGTTGTGGTGGTTTGGGTGTCCCCTTCTCCCCCACACTTTAGAAATCACCCAGACTAGACTCAGCCAGCTCTGGAAACACGAATGAAGCTTATATTTACAGCTAGCACAATATACAAGCAGATATTTACAGTATATACAGATATATACAGAAATATACAAGGTAAAAAAGGTAATACAGACACACAACAGCCGTCCCAGAAACCTGAGTCCCCAGGAGGGGCTCTCAACTGCCCCCTCACCTTCCCCCTATCTCTCTCAACCTTACCCCAGTCCCAAGGAAAAATAGAGGTTCGGCCAGGGGGATTAAGAAGCAAGATGAATCAGCCAAAGCAAATGGAGGGTGAGGTTAGAAAGCAAGATGGAGTCCAGCCAGCAGCCTCAGCTCCCCAGCAGGCAAAGAGCTGAAAGCAAAGCCCAGAGCGAAGTGCCCAAGCAAAGGGACTTTATCTAATGTTTTGCTTTTCCTTTCTACACATCTCCGCAAGACTGTGAGCGAAGTAGACCTCACCATTGTTTTCATTTCACAGCCTATTATCTAGTCCTTCTCACCAAAACATTCTAGCTAGGCTCAA